>JAJOOH010010430.1:0-48813 GCA_029582605.1 Solanum gracilifrons | reverse complement strand
CAAATCTTCATTTTCTTTCTTCCTCTCTACCTTTTAATAATAAAAGTAAGTAAAGAGTCTGAAAGTCATAAGAAATATAGGTAAATTAAGAGATTCATGAGAGTTCTACATAAATAGAGACCATCATTAAAAATCAAAAGGATCTATGCTTTCTTTTAATTAAAATATGAAAATATGAGACACTACAAATACATTACAAAGTCGCAAAATTTGTAACAATTTATTCAAAGAATCTAAAATAATCCATAAGCTACTTCATTCTATCTTTTGTGTTTTCCTTGCACCAGAAGCACAAATTTTGTAAGCATTTAAACTTAAAAAAAGAACGTGTACAACTTTCTATTCTAAAGGACCTCATGATCCTTTCAAGTCATGTATTTAAAATGATACATATGGGTTTAGCCTTCCAGATCAGTTTGCATTTGTTGTTCACCTTCTTTTTCACCCAACACATTTAAAGTTTCTTGATATTTGGTGGCATTTGGTAACTTAATGCCACATCCTTAGTTTTTTACTAAGCATATGTGTGACATTTGACCACTCGCTCACGTTCTTGAACTAGTTGCTCATGATCTTACTATACCAAGTCAGCCTAAGACCGTCATCAACCCCTCTTTATTTTACTTTCTATTCTTTATATTTGGAGAGTAAAATAGAGAGTGGGTTCTCCAACGACTATGTATTCTCCAATTATAGAGAGGTCATAGTAGTTCTCCAAATTTGGAAAACTACTATTCATACTCTCTATTTCACCTTTTGATTATTATATTACTATTTCTATTATATACTATTTGTAATTAACATATTATAAATCATATAAGACCATTAATTAAATCTCTGATATTCATAATTCTTTTTAATGTAATTTAACATGTTAAAATATATATTATTTAATATATACTACTGTAATCTAGAATGACTACATTAGACATGGATATAATCACAATTCAAGTAATGAAATCACTATATGCATAATCACATATACTCATAATAAAGGTCATGTGGTAAAGTCCTTCCACAATAATACCATACACAAATCAACATACAAAATAGTTTCACTCAGAAAGCCCTAACACTCCTAGTTCTTTCATATTAGCTTTTGCCTTCAATGCCCCAGAAATTAAATTCATACCACTAGCCTTACTCTCAAAGCAATACTTCACATGGTCATTATGTATGCCTAATTCTCAAGACAATCTAACTACATGCTTCATTCTTAAGTGATTCTAATCATAATTCATCATATAGCCTCAATCTCAATAAATACCAATCATAGGTTCTCATGTATACTTTAACTTCATTCAATTCATATCTATAAGCCCTAATCCCAATCAATCTACAATACATATCATCAATCTTAAAAGATTATCTCTAAATCCTCAATTTCCTTTTTCAAGGCATAAAACCTATTTACTCTAATTTCTTCTCTCGAGACATGGGTTAAATATGTTAACATGTAATTTAATCTTAAAAAGATGATATACTACTAATTTAATCATAATTGATCATTATCCACTCAATTGGATCAACATACAATTGAATCAACATACAACAATACCCTCAATATAGGAAGAAATCCTAACTAAAATTGGGGGTTCATCTTCACAATTGGGGGAAACATGGGGGCTTCATGGTTGAAAGGGATCCATGAATGAATAAGCCATCATACCTTGATTACAAAGACTACCAAGCTTGAAACAATGGAGACTTGACTTGACCTAGCTTGACCCTCTTCTTCTTCTTCCTTGAGTTTTCTAGAGAGAATTTTTGGAGAGGATGAACTTTGGGGAAATATTTGTGTGTTTGGAAAATAATGAGGTGAATAGGTGTATTTTGAGTTAAAATGACTTATATAGGTGTATAAAACTTAGGTAAAACGACCTCACTTAATATCCCTTTAAAAAGATTTACCCAAAATAACCCCCACTTTAAATGGGGTACTAGAGGACCACGCCCCTCTTCACGAGTCGTCAAGGGCACCACGGCCCTTGAAGGTTCCCGTGGTACCTTGACAAATAGCTTTGGCACCTTAACTTAACCCCCACATGGTGAAGGAAAGACCACAGCCACTCCTAGGAGTCGTCTAGGCCTTCACGAGTCGTGAATGGGATCGTGTGGAGGAGACCAACTTGGGCAACCTTGGGGGCCTTAATGCCTCACCGCCACGAGTGGCACCACGGGTCGTGAAGACCCTCGTGGCAGTGTGGGCAGTGCCCTGGCAAGCTTAAGAAGCCTTGGCCTCTTGCCCATTCTCCTTGGTCCTTGCCCCTTTTCCCTTGATGTTAATCCTCACGTTTAGCTCTAATTTCGCATACTCATTTTCGGGGTGTTACAATATCTCCCCCTTGGGAACATTCGTCCTCAAATGACAATCTAGACAACTTACAGAAGTAAAGACTCAAGACTAACAGCCTATCATGCATGCGACACATCTAAATGCACACAACTAAGATTTTCATAAACTCCAAATTCAAACATACTCAATGCATCATAAGGAAGTAGGAACTACATCTTACAACACATTATGCATGTAAACTCATCATTTAACATGTTCATAGGAGGAATTACCTTCTCCAAGCTTTAATGAATACTCAACAATTATCATGGAGTCTTAATGCAATTTACTATCAAAAAGCATATCAAAACATGTTCATCGATTCATCTTATGAAGTCAAATAGGCAACTCATATTCAATGCACAACAACATGAGGAAATCAAGCATGCAAACCCATTTTCTTTCAAAACACAAGTTTTTCATGAACATGCACCACATAAAGGAACCATGGAATTATCTAAAGCACACATGACTTCACATAAACCACCAACCATGAGGAACTTTATCATTTAAATGCTAAAGGAGGAATAGAAGGAAAAAGGATGAGGATACCAGGACATCTCATTGGCCTTCGGCCTCCCAAGCAACACCCTCAACTAAAACCCTTACTAAAAGACCACTCCTCAACATTTCCATGGAAACAACTCCCTTCTCTTTTGTTTCTTAACTTGGCGGTCTAAGATCCCTACCGGTATTTTTGAATTAGGGAAATTCTCATTCACTCCCGACTCTTCTTAAGGAATTTATGAATGTCGGATCTCCAACACCCTTCTATAACCAAGAGACATGGAAAATCGGATACACTGATACTACTCATTAACCAACTCTAGTTCACAAGCAACCTTACCAACACTACTCAAGATCTCATATGAGCCTACCAAACCAAGACTAAACTTCCCAACTCACTACACCTCTCAAGGTGAGAATTTCAGCCATCCCAAATCATGAATATCAAGAACACTCAAAGACCTTGCAATCTAAGCACATCATCTCTCCCTTGGGAGTTAGCCTATACTGACTCTTCTAAGCATCATTTCTTTCAGTTCTAAGGTCGGAGCAAGTCATCACTACACTTTCATATCCTTCACACAAGACGCTTTTAAACCATGGTGAATTACACTTCTACCCTTCTCAGAGGAGTCTACTCACTCAACACATCTAGGCATTCCTTAAACACCCTATTCATCAAATCTATCCACGTATTCCAAAACTCATCATGACTAAGTCAGGTTATACCGTCAAATACACATCACCATAATGCACCCCATTTATACCAAAGACAACATCAAAGTCTATCAAGCCAAGTCTAACAAGTCACAAAAGGCAAGCAACACCGGAATCTAAATAAGCATAAAACACATATCGAAAGCAATATTTGGAGGATACTCTTGTTCACCTCTAGCTTGGAGATCATAGAACTTAATTTTCTTTGGAACATCCATACTCGAATCACTAGGAGAAACTTACTTACCCTATCTTCCTCTAGCGGTAAGTACCGGGCAATCTCTCATTTTGTGACCATTCCTACCACAACCATAACAACCCTTCATACCGGCTAAACATCTACCTTCATGTCTTTTGCCATATCTAACATAAGTAGGAAATAGGGATCCACTATTCTTTCCTTGAAACTTGGGGTTGGACACCCTTTCTAGGTTATATCTTGGGGGAAACCTAGACGAACCTTGTTCGGAGAAACTTTCAAGGGGAGAATTATCATTATCAATCCTCAACCTCCTTTTCTCCCTCAACCTTTCTTCAAGTTTCTCTTCCTCAATTTGATGATCATAAATCATAAGGCGAGAAATATTTATATCATGTTCAAGCATGGCCATACGACATTCTTTTTCTACTAAATCGGACACCCCCGACACAAAATTACTCATTCCCAACCTAGAATCAGACACTAGAATTGGAGCATACTTACAATTGGGTAAACCTCCATGCATATTCCTCAACACTCATATCACCTTGTCTAAGGTTAATGAACTCAAGCACTAAAACTTCTCTCATCTCTTAAGGGGAGAACATATCCAGAACAACACTCTGGAACCTTTCCCACTCTATGGGACCCATTCCTACTGGTCTAGCCTCTTTCCATTGATTAAACCAAACTTGAGCAATCCCTTTAAGTTGATAAGAAGCCAACTCTGCCTTCTCTAACAGAGTCACTCCCACAAAGTCCAACACCTTAGAGACCTCATCTATAAACTCTTCAGGATCCTCTTCCACTTTGGAGCCATAGAACTCCGGAGGGTTCATCCTCATAAAATCCCTCACTCTTGAAGCTTTCATACCCACTATTGGGTTCACTGGAGCTATCACCTCCCTATTCACTTGTACCATCATGTCTTGAGCCTACATATGAAAATCCAACCTATTCTCTGCATTCGACATAGCCGAAGGATCAATTGGAGCTTGAAGAACAGCTTGGAGAGAAACTTCTTGCTCCACATTGCCTTCCTCATTCCTCCTAGCATAAACCCTTGTAGTAGTAATATCCTGAAAACCACAGGGCACAGATTTGGAGAAAGACCTAATAGAGTTAAACTCTATGGCACAACTTAGAGAATCAAGAAGTGAAGTTTCCTAAACATCCAATAGCCTCATATTCATAAATATGGCGTGCTTCACATTTATGAATAAGACTCTACTAGACGTGGTTTGAGACATCCTAGAACCATTCAAAATATTTTGCTCTGATTACCAAGTTTGTCACGACCCAGGGGTACCCCATAAATGTAACATGACACATAAAACCCCTAAGGACTCAATGTAAGCCTCTTGGCATATCATAACATAACATAATAGAAAAGTATGGAAATTTAAAACATTTTCAATACAATCTAAGTCTCATAAACGAAGTGAAAGTCTACTACACTTGTCTCAAACAATCTAATACTTGAAAAGAGTTAAGGATACAACCCATACAAAAGTCTAATCATAATAGAAAGTCATAAAAGGAAAGGGTGATCAAGTCCTCGATGCTATGAGGACTCACCAAAACTTCTCTTCTTGATCTACTATGAACCTAGCCACGAGGATGGAAGCCAGTATCGACGAACCCTACATTTGATAAGAATATCGGAAAAATTATGTGTTAGTACAATAATGTACTAAATATGATGGCTGGGACAAATCATCAACATAAGCATAAAAGAGGCATTCATTAACATAAGACATATACCATAATCATAAGAGACAATAACATAAGTCATAAGCATAAGAGATAAAATCATAGTCATAGGTATAATCAATGCATTTAGAACCACAAAACATAAGAGAAAACACTTCATAAGTCACCTCAAGGCAAGCTTTTGCACTGCATGGATAAGATCCCATAATCCCACCCATGCTAAGCAAGTCACTTTGAGCCTCATTCATATTTATAATATTTTGATCTCATCCTTAGCTTATTTCTCATAAACAAGGGAACATTCAGTTTTAGTCACACATGTATTAGAAACGCCTTTCAAGCTACAATCCAAACTAAGCATTCATCATAAGCATAAGTCAAAAGCATCTTCATTACAAAGATCATCATAACAGAAGAGGAACATACCATAGATACCCTCAAAGCATACTTGTGCAATGTATGAATAAGACCTCATAAATCCCACTCATGCTAAATAAAGCTTCTTGAGTAACCATAGTTTATACTAGACTTGACCTTGTGGGAATTATCCTTAACTAACATAGACCATGTGAGCTTACGTGGAATTCAGTGTTATCCACACCGAAAAGGGTTGTTATACTTGCCTAAGGTAAGACCATCATTTGTTAGCTTTAGGTGGATCCATTAGCTAAATAACCTACGGGGACACGTAGTTTATGGGATAAGGAAATTGTTACTAGAAATCCAGCCTTTCTTAATGGGGGAGCTTCCATCTCATGAGATTGCTTTTAGAAACCTTGCCTTTCTTAACGAGGGAGCTTCCATCTCATATGCAGTATCCAATCGGTGCTAAGCATAATTCCCACGGGAATACTTTATTAAGTCATAACTTGATCCATGTCTTATGGAAGGATATATTTGACAATCAATCCAAAAGAGTTCATTAGGATAGCTCTTAGATCACGCGTAAGAATAACCTTTCACCGTCCATGTCTTGATATAGATTCAAATAGGTGAGAAAGTCTTTCAACCTTAGAATCATCATTTTCTGAGAAAATCTTTCACATCATGTTCATTATCTGTTCATGAGAATAGCCTTTCAATTAACACAAAAACATTATCATAGTCATGGACACTTCATTCATAGTCATGCATAAGTGTGTATGTGAGAATAGTCTTTCAACAATACCACAATTACATCATAGTCATAATCACATAACTCTCAAAGTGTTCTTAAAGAATATACATAACCTTCATAAAACATGCATAATATCATGTATTGCCCTTTCAAGGGTCAAAGCTCATATCAACCAACACATCTAGAATGACTACATTAGACATGGATATAATCGCAATTCAAGTAATCAAATCACTACATGATAATCACATATACTCATACTATAAGTCATGTGGGTAGAGTCATTCCACAATAATACATTACACAAATCAACATACAAAATAACTTTACTCTCAAAGACCTAACATTCCTAGTTCATTCATATTAGCTTTTACCCTACATGCCCTAGACATTACATTCATACCACAAGCCTTACTCTCAAAGAAATACTTCACATGGTTATCATGTATGCCTAATTCTCAAGACAATTTAACCACATGCTTCATTCTTAAGTGATTCTAATCATAATTCATCATGTAACCTTAATCTCAATCAATACCAATCATAGATTCTCATGTATACTTTAACTTCATTCAATTCATATCTATAAGCCCTAATCTCAAACAATCTACAATACATATCATCAATCTTAGAAGATTATCTTTAAATCATCAATTTCCCTTTTCAAGGCATAAAACCCATTTACTTCAATTTCATCTCTCTAGAAATGGGTTAGACATGTAAACATGTAATCCACTCAATAGGAACAACATACAACAATACCTACAATATAGGAAATAACCCTAACTGGAATTCAGGGTTCATCTTTACAATTGGGGGAAACATGGGGGATTCATGGATTAAAGGGATCCATCAATGAATAAGCCATGATACCTTCACTACAAAGCCTACCAAGCTTGAAATAATGGAGACTTAACTTGACCTAGCTTAACCCTCTTCTTCTTCTTCCTTGAGTTTTCTAGAGAGAGAATTTTTGGAGAGGATGAACTTTAAGGAAATATTTGAGTGTTTGGAAAATAATGAGGTGAATGGGTGTATTTTGAGTTAAAAAGACTTATATAGGTGTATAAAACTAAGGAAAAATGACCTCACTTAATACCCCTTTAAAAAGGAATTACGCAAAATAACCCCCACTTTAAGTGAGGTGCCCAAGGACTACACCCCTCTTCATGAGTCGTCAAGGGCACCACGTACCTTGACGTTGCCCGTGGTACCTTGACCAGTAGATATGGAACCTTAACTTAACCCCCACATGATGAAGGCAAGATCACGGCCACTCTCATGATCTGTCTAGGCTTTCACGAGATGTGAAGTGGCACGTGTGGAGGAGGCCAACTTGGGAAGCTTTGGGGGCCTTACTGTCTCACCACCACGAGTGGCACCATGGGTTGTGGTGGCCATCATGGGTCGTAAAAACCCTTGTGGTAGTGTGGGCAGTGCCCTGGCAAGCTTGGGCAACCTTGGCCCCTTGCCTTCGCCCTTGCTCATTCTCCTTGGTCTTTGCCCCTTTTCCGTTAACGTTAATCCTCATGTTTAGCTCTAGTTCAGCCACCTAAATTTATAGTGCAAATTAGATGAAAATATGAAGAAAAGAGTCGATGGGCAGGGGCTATTGGTAAATCGCCAACCGGTCGGCAAAGCCCGACTTTTCTTGCCGATTAGCCCTAAAAGGTTAAATCTTGTATCAGTATAAATTGACATTTTGAAGAGTGAGAAAGGATAAAAACATTGTGAAAACAGAGATTTAGAACAAAAATACCATTCTTATTGGTTTTGAAGAATTTTTGAAGTAGACTTTGAGTTGGGTGTTGTAATTTATCACGACCCAGGAGTACACCCTAGAAGTAACATAACGTACTTGACCTCGAAAGGGTTTCATACAAGCCATTGGCATATTATAACATAAGATAATAGAAACGTACGGAAATTTTAAAAACTTTATCGATACAATCGAAGTCTTTTATAAAAGAAAATAGAAGTTTTACTACACTTTGTCTCAAACCATCAAAACTTAACTTTGAATAAAACCTTTGGGACACAACCCATACAATATTCTCAAAACATGAAAATGAAAGACATAAAGGAAATAGTGGTTTGTCCTCAAAGCTATGAGGACTCACTAAATCTTCAACTCCTTGCTCCTTAGAAACCACTCAAGAATGGAACTCAAATCACTGAACCCTACATTTGATGAGAATGTAGGCAAAGTATGCGTTAGTACAAAAGTACTAAATATGATAGATAGAATAACATCCTAAGAGCATAATATCATAATGGTTAGTCAACATAAGACATAATCCATAAGCATAAGAAATACTTCGTGAAACATAAACTATAAGCATAAGAGACAATATCACAATCATAAGCAAAGTCTCCAACATAAGCATCATATAAGCCTTTTCAAAACTTTAGCCCTTCATATCACAAGAGAACCATTTCAAGTAGCCTCAAAGCATACTTGCGCAAGGCATGGATAAGACCCCATAATCCCATTCATGCTAAGTATCCCTTTTGGTTATCATATACATAGTCCATATACATAGTCAAGTCTTAGAGTCTCATAAATAGCTTTAAGTCATACTTGTGCAATGTATGAGTAAGACCCCATAATCCAACTCACACTAGGTACCACTTTACGCCATCCTACATACTCACCATCTTAGGATTTCATCCTTAGCTTAATTCTCATAACCAAGGAAATCTCTCACCTTTAATCAATCATAACAAGGAAGGCAACTATAGCACAATCCTACCTAAACATACATCATATAAGAGAACACTTCCTTAGGCAACCTTAAGTTATACTTGTTCAATGAATGAATAAGACCCCATAATCCTATCCATGCTAAGTATCGCTTTTAGTTCCTCATACTCATATCTCTTGGTTTGGAGACTAGTCCCCCTCTTTATGCCGTGGAACACTACGAAACACTACGAAAGCATACTCTTAGTTGCTTATTAGTTTGAACCCTAGGAGATGCTTCACAAGAATTTCTAAGTTTATAATTAAGATTGACCCTATGAGATACTTCCTTAAGCATGTCTAAGTCCATTTATGCTTTTGAACATTATGAGGTACTTCTTTAAGTAAGTCTCAGTTCATTGGATATAGAGATTTCAACCCTAAATCCACTAGGTGAAGTATTACATCTCATGAGACCTAACTTTGGGAAAACCCAGACTCTACTATGTGAGAGTTCCCCCTTTTAACTTGGATAGTCCTCACATCAAATAGGTGTGGTTCTCCTCTTAACTTGGTGCCCAGACCCTACTTTGTGTGACTCTCTCTCTCATTGGTCAATATCAAGTTGGGTCCAAGCAAACACCCCTAGGTTCATTATTAAGCCTTGTTTAATATTCATGTCTCATGGAAGAATGTCCTTGACATTCAATACATGTTCAAGTGATTCTGTCACTTCATGCACTCAAACACTCATAAGGTAGATTAGGTGAGTATAAGCCTTTCACCATAATTCTACCTATAAGACCCCTATTCTCATATAGACTTTACTTTCAAAGACTTAACATTCATAATTCATCATACCTTTACTCTCAAATTCCTAGGAGTAGACACTCATAACTACAAGGCTTACTCTCAAAGATTTACTTCAAACAATCATCATGCATATCTAGATTTCAAGACATTCTACTCATAAGCTTCACCTTTAAGCAATTATAGTCATAATTCATCATATAAGGTTCAACTTCAAACTTTAATAGTCATGATTCATAATGTATACTATAATCCACCTCCATTCATGTCCACATGTCTATATTCTTGAACAATTACCATACAATTCATCTATTCTAGAAGATCAATCTATAAATCCTCAATTTCACCTTTCATGGCATAAACCCACATAATATCAATTTCATCAATTATTCTAGGGTTAACCATGGAAAACATAAAAATTCATCATAATATCATGATTCAATACCAAAACAATCATAAACAAGTACTGTCAACTCAATTGGAATCATACTCAACACTACCCACAACATAGGAAGAAACCCTAGCTAGAATTGAGTTTTATCTTCACAATTGGGGGAAATATAGGGGGCTCCATGGAAGGAAGAATCCAAGGAAGAATAAGCTATCATACCTTGATTATAAAGCCCTCACAAAAATTGTATCAATGGAGGAAGTTGACCTAGCTTGACCCTCTCTTCTTCTTCTTCTTCTTCTTCTTCTTGGGTTTTCTAAAGAGAGGATTTTTTAGAAAATGAACTTTGGGATCTTTTGGGGTTTTGGAGTTAATTACTTAGTTGGGGCTTTTAATGACTTGAAATAGTCTATATAGGTGTATAAATTCCATATAAAAAGACCCCCACTTAAAACTAACTAAAAATGAATTTACTAAAAGTCCCTCACTAGGCAGCCCACTCACAAGCACCACGACAAGGCTCACAAGCCGTAGTCAAGACCATGAGCTGTGGTCCTTGGGCAATGACAATGGCTTGGTGTCTTGGCCTTCACAATTTGAAGGAACCTTCACGGGTCTTCCCACGAGCCATTGTCAAGACCACTGGCCATGAAGTGGCTCGTTAAGGTGAGCCACTTTGAGGCAGCCCTTAGGGAGCCATGCCTTGCCTTCACGAACAACACCACGAGCAGTGGTCCACACCACTGGCCATGGTGGTGGTGGTGGAGTTGAGGTAGTGTGCCTCAATATTGGGGTAGCCTTGGCCTTTGTCTTGGCTCTTGCCCTTTTTCCTTGGCTCATGCCCTCTTGTCACGATCCAGGGGTACCCCCTACACATAACACGAAGTACTTGACCCTGGAGGGGCCTCATACAAGCCCTTAGCATAATCATAACATAAGACATGGTAATGATGCGGAAAAATTTAAAACTTTTACTATAGAGGTCTTTTCATAAACGAAAATCATAAGAGTCTAGACTTTGTCTCATTCACCATCTAAAACATTAGAATAAAAAGTTCGGGACTTAGAACTTTACATCAATAAAGTCTCAATATACGAAGTACAATAGAAACTAAGAAATGGATAATCTGTCCTCGAACTTGAGGACTCACCAAGATTATGGAATAGTCAACCCAAGTTTCACATAGAAGGATAAATGCGTCTCAACGACTGGAACCTACACTTATAAGAAAATGTAGAGAAAATGTGTTAGCACAATTAATTGTACTAATATAGAGCCATGCTTAAAAATCTGTAAAACATGCATAAAAGGGACATTTAGTTGAAATCATGCCTTTTTCAAGTTTAAAAGCCATCATGAACATTTAGAGTAATTACAAGATAAAATCATACATAAGTAACCCTAGGCTACCATAATTATACAAAACTCATCTTGGCCTCAAACATGGTCAACACTCTTAGACAAAGAGGCATTCATGTTCATAGTTCATAATAAAGGAATTCACTCGTATATCAATTCATATCATGCATACATAGATTCATACATATTCATGTTATAAATAAACCACATCATAGCCCCTTTATAAGTCTATTTGTGCTATGTACAAGTGAAGTCCCATACCTCCACTCGTACTAAGCAAGCTTATTAATAAGTCAAGGACATAGCTCATATTCATGTTCATGTTCATATTCATGGTTCATAATCATGGTACATATTCATGTAAATCACACATTAACTCATAAATCATCATGTCATCAAGCACACATCACAATCACTCTCAAGCTTACTTGTGCAATGCATAAGTGAAGTCCCATACCCACACTCACACTAAGTAAAACTCTTTAAGTAATCATAGAATATGAATCATGTTCTTGTTCATAGTTCATATTCTTTTTCTTGTCATGCCATGGATCATGTTCTTGTCATGTAGGGAAATATAGCCTTAACCGATATAGACCATGTGAGCTACATGGAATCCGGTGTCATGAACCACACCGAAAAGAGGTGTTCTAATTGCCTAAGGTAGAACTAAAATGTTTAGCTTATAGGTGGATCCACTAGCTAAGAATCTATGTGGGCAGATAGTTATGGGATAGGGAGATTGCTACTAGAAACCCGAACTAACTGAGGTAAAAGGTTTGCATCTCTTGTTCCTATCCACTCGGTGCTAAGCTTAATTCTCTTTTAAAAATCATGTTAAGTCTTTAATTTATAATCATGTTCATAAAAGAATGCCTATTACTAAAACCATCATGGTATCATGGTAGCTCATGGATTCTTTAGGTGAGAATGGCCTTTCACCCTTAGAATCCTTAGTATGTTGGTAAACCTTTCACATCATGTTCATGGTGTTTTCATGAAAGTGTTCTTTTAATCAACACAACATTAATATCATAATCATAGTCCTTTCATGCATAGATATGTGTAAGGGTGTAGGGGAGGAGGATCTTGTATAGGATCATCATTACATAGGTATATCATGAGTTCATATAGAATCTTCATCAACATATACAAACCCTAGCAATTAGCCCTTCTAGGCTATAAACCACATTCAAACATAAATTATTGTAATCACTACATTATATAGGGGAAATCATGATTCAATAACATAATTGATGTAAACATAATCAATTGTCAAACTTCCATGATCAATCAAGACACACCTTAGTTCACAATTTAGGAAGAAAGGGGAATCATAGGTCCATAGGAGATTTTCATCAAAATCCATCAACACACCATTAATCCAACCTTAAATCATCATAATCAATCATAATAAACCATAATTAAAAAATTGAAATCGCTTTGGAAGGAGGCCCATAATGTAGATTAAAAACCCTAGGTTTTGAAGTCTTAAAAACATAGTTTGAAGGGGCTCCTTGGGTGATAGCTACCCAAGGATGAAAAGCACACATACCTTAGCTTGATTTACACAATAAATTGGAGAAGAAAGGCTGGTTCTTGAATCCCTAGCTTGACCTTGACTTGGCTCTTCAATGGAGTCCTAGAGAGAGAATTTTTTTATGTTAAGTCTTTTGAGTTATGAGGAGTTAAGTGAAGTTTAATGACTTAAAAATATTTATATGGGTCAAAAATAACTATTAATAATCATCCCCACCCATTACTTAATTAATTAGAATTTACTTAAAAGGTTTGACCTTGGCCGAAATGCTTGAGAGCATTGCAGACCCTATCCACGACTCCCATCCACGGGGCGTGGATGGATCCACAGACCGTACTAGTCACTTGTGGATTGGGTCTGAGGCTGGTATTTTGGCCTTGGTCCAAGACTCATCCACGAGCCCCCATTACGGGGCATGGAATGGTCCACAGACCGTGTTGTGCAAGCGTGGTTTGTGACTGGAACTTGGAGATTTTGGGGGAGTTGGGGGAGACTAAGTCTTCACTCATGACTCCCTTCAAGGTGTTGCTTAGACTTCACATCAACTACAAAGGATGATTCGGAACTATAATGGACCATAACTCCACCCTTAGTGGAATCTACAAGTTGGACACCTAGCTGGGCCAACGTATGCACATCACAAACCAATTCTTTCTTCTCATCTTCTACATGAGCCACACTACCCATGGAAAATCTACTTAGGGCATCCTCCACTACATTAGCCTTGTTGGGATGGTAAAGGACACTCATGTCATAATACTTTAGAAGCTCTAACCACCTTGTTTGTCGGAGGTTCAAGTCTTTTTGGCTAAACACATATTGAAGACTCTTGTGGTCGGCAAACACATCTACATAGACCTCATATAAGTAATGTCTCCATATTTTCAAAGCAAACACGACCGCCGCTAGTTCAAGGTCATGAGTCGAGTAATTCTTCTCATGAACCTTGAGTTGCAGTGAAGCGTAGACAATCACTTTACCGTATTGCATAAGGACACATCACAAACCCACTCGAGAAGCGTCACAATACACTACATACCCAGCGGTACCCTCTAGTAAGGTCAACACCGAAGCGGAGGTTAGTCTATCTTTCAATTCTTGGAAGCTTTTCTCACAAACCTCCGACCACACGAACTTAACTTTCTTTTGAGTCAATGCCGTCAATGGAGAAGAAATTGAGGAGAAGCCCTCAACCAACCTTCTATAAAAATCTGCCAAAACCAAAAAGATTCTAATATCGGTAGGGGATAGAGGTCTAGTCCTACTCTTGACTGCATCCATTTTCTTAGGATCCACCTCAATACCCATGCCCGACACAATATGACCAAGGAAGGCAACTAACCTTAGCCAAAACTCACATTTACTAAACTTAGCATATAATTGGTGGTCTTTAAGGACTTGCAACACAATTCTCAAATGCTTCATATGATCACCCTCACTCCTTGAATATATCAAAATATTGTCAATGAAGAAGATCACAAACGAATCAAGATATTACCTAAATACCCTATTCATTAGATCCATGAATGTCATTTGGGCATTTGTTAGACCAAAGGACATGACTAGGAATTCATAGTGACCATATCTTGTTCGGAAGTCTGTTTTAGGAATGTCTACCCCTCTCACCCTTAGTTGGTGATAACCCGACCTAAGGTCAATCTTCAAAAAGTAACTCACCCCATGGAGTTGGTCAAAAAAATTGTCAATTCTTGAGAGAGGGTACTTATTCTTATAGTGACCTTGTTCAATTGGCAGGTGGTAATCAATACACATCCTAAGAGACCAATCTTTCTTTTTTCACAAACAATACCGATGCACCCCATGGAGATATGCTTGGTTGAATAAAACCCTTTTCTAGAAAATCCTTGAGTTGTGCTTTTAATTCTTTCAATTCTGCCGGAGCCATCCGTTAAGGGGGAATTGATACGGGTTGAGTATCTGGCAAAAGATCAATGCCGAAGTCTATTTCCAGTTAGGGAGAAATTCCGGGCAAGTCATCGGGAAAGACTTCCGAAAACTCTCTCACTATGGGGACCGACTCTAAAGGAGGAGTCTCAGACTCAACATCCATTACCCTTACAATATGGTAGATACACCCCTTAGAAATCATTTTTCAAGCTTTTAGACATGAAATGAATCGACCTCTAGGAATTGAACTTCCCCCCTTCCATTCTAAAATGGGCTCATTTGAAATTGAAACTTTACTACCCGAGTTCTACAATCAATGAAATAAATAAGCATGCAACTAATCCATCCCCAAAATGACATCAAAGTCCAACATATCTAATTCTACTAGATCAACCAAAGTGACTTTATGAGACAATGAAATGGGACAACTCCTAAAAACTCTTTTAGCTACAACGGAGTCACCCACCAGGTTAAAAATCGAAAAGGGTTCTTCTAAGACATCGGGGAGTACATCAAATTTCATAGCCACAAAAGGAGTAACAAAAGACAAAGTGGCACCGGGTTCTAATAATTCATAAACATCAATGGAAAATACTTGCAACATACCGCTAATAACGTCCGAAGAACCCTATTGATCACTTCGGGATTGGAGGGCATAGAAGTGATTCTTCTTGGAAGCATCGAAATTTGAGCCACTAGGAGGGACTTGCTTACCCTCTGTCCCTTAAAATTTAAGCATGGGACAATCCCTTACCATATGACCACTCTTCCCACAATGGAAACAACCATCTGTGCCAACAAGGCACTTCCTCTCATGTTTCTTGCCACACTTGGCACAAGTAGGTCTTGTCATAGAAGATCCTCCACTATTGCCTCCTTGAGGCTTAGGGTTAGACACCCTATTTTTATTGACCCTTGGAGTGTTAGTGGAGCATTGGTCGGAGAACCTTCTCTTGAACCTTGGTTTACCTTGACTCTCAAACTCACCCTTGGAAGAATTCCCATCATCGGTCCTTGCCTTCTTCACCTCCATATTATTCTTCCTAATTTTTGTCCCCTCAACTTGTTGAGCATAAACCATTAGATGGAAGATGTCAATATCATTATGTAGCATCGCCGCACGACATTCTTCTTCAATCAACTCGGACACTCCAGTCACAAACTGACTCATCTCATCTCTCGAATTTGACACCAAGGACGGAGCATATTTAGACAACTTAGTGAATTTAAGAGAGTATTCTTGAGCAGTCATACCTCCTTGACGAAGTTGATAAATTCCTCCACCTTTTCTTCCCTCCTTTCTCGTGGAAAGAACTTATCAAAGAATGCCTTCTTGAACACTTCCTAACTTATGGGACCCGCCCTTATAGTCCTATTATCCTTCCATTAAGTATACCATACTTGGGCCACATCCTTCAATTAGTAGGTGGCTAGTTCAACTTTTTCATTAGAAGTCACCCCCAGATCATCAACTATCTTGTAGATCTCTTCCACAAATTCTTGTGGATCTTCATCTACTTTGGAACCAAAGAACATAAGAGGGTTCATCCTCTTAAGGTCTCTCAACCTTGAAGCCATGGTACTCACATTAGGGTTTACCCAGGGACCAACGTCTCGGTTGGCTTGGGCCGTTATAGCTTGGGCTTGAGTGGTGACGGCTTGAGTTTAAACCGTCATGAGTTAAGTCAATGTTTGGAAATCCGCCCTTATTTCCACATTAGTCATGACCCCTTTATCATTAGGAGCTTGAGGGTCTTGAGGAGCTTGGGGAGAAACTCCCTCATTCACATTCTCTTCTTCCGCTCTCCTTGTATTAGCCCTTCTTGTATTCATATCCTATATACACAATAAAAGGGTTAGGAAAAAGGAATTCATAGAGTTAAAAACCAAGGCACGACCAAAGATAAATAAAAAAAGTGAAAGTTCCTAAGCATCTATAGCCTCTCATTCAGAAGTGTGGCGCGCTTCACACTCATGAACAAGACTCTACTCGACGTGGTTTATGAGACATCAACCTAAAAATCATCCCAAAACCTTATTCTCTGATACCAAGTTTGTCATGACCCAGGGGTACCCCCTAGACATAACACAGTGTACTTGACCTCGGAGGGGTCTCATACAACCCCTTAGTACAATCATAACATAAGACATGGTAATGATGCGGAAAATTTTTAAAACTTTAACAATAGATGTCTTTTCATAAACGAAAATCATAAGAGTCTAGACATTGTCTCATTTCACCACCTAAAACATTAGAATACAAAGTTTGGGACTTAGCTCTTTACATCAATAAAGTCTCAATATACGAAGTACGAAACTAATAAATGGATAATCCGTCCTCAAACTTGAGGACTCACCAAGCTTAGGGAGTAGTCAACCCAAGCTTCACTTGAAAGGATAAATGCGTCTCAACGATTGGAACCTACACTTATAAGAAAATGCGGAGAAAATGGGTTAGCAAAATTAATTGTACTAAGTATGGAGCCATGCATAAAAATCCTTAAAACATGCATAAAAGGGACATTTAGTTGAAATCATGCCTTTTTCAAGTTTAAGAGCAATCATGCACATTTAGAGTAATTACAAGATCAAATCATACATAAGTAACCCTAGGATACCATAATCATACAAAATCATCTTGGCCTCATACATGGTCAACACTCTTAGACAAAGAGACATTTATGTTCATAGTTCATAATAAAGGAATCCACTCTTATATCAATTCATATCATGCATACACAGATTCATACATCTTCATGTCATAAGTAAACCGCACCATAGCCCCTTTATAAGTCTACTTGTGCAATGTACAAGTGAAGTCCCATACCCCCACTCGTACTAAGCAAACTTATAAAGAAGTCATGGACATAGCTCATATTCATGTTCATGTTCATATTCATGGTTCATGTTCATAGTTCATAGTCATGGTACATATTCATGTAAAGCATACATTAACTCATAAATCATTATGTCATCAAGCACACACCACAATCACTTTCAAGCTTACTTGTGAAATGCATAAGTGAAGTCCCATACCCCCACTCATACTAAGTAAAACCCTTGAAGTAATCATAGAACATGAGTCATGTTCTTGTTCATAGTTCATATTCTCGTTCTTTTCATGCCATGGATCATGTTCTTGTCATGTAGGGAAATATAGCCTTAACCAACATAGACCATGTGAACTACATGGAATCCGGTGTCATGAACCCACACCGAAAAGAGGTGTTCTACTTTCCTAAGGTAGAACTAACATGTTTAGCTTATAGGTGGATCCACTATCTAAGAACCTATGTGGGCACATAGCTATGGGAAAGGGAGACTGCTACTATAAACCCGAACTAACTGAGGTAAAAGGTTTCCATCTGTTGTTCCTATCCATTTGGTGCTAATCTTAATTGCCTTTAAAAAATCATGTTAAGTCTTTACTTTATACTCATGTTCATGGAAGAATGCCTAGAACTCAAACCATAATGGTATCATGGTAGCTCATGGATTCTTTAGGTGAGAATGGCCTTTCACCCTTAGAATCCTTAGTATGTGGGTAAACCTTTCACATCATGTTCATGGTGTTTTCATGAAAGTGTTCTTTCAATCAACACAACATTAATATCATAATCATAGTCCTTTCATGCATAGATATATGTAAGGGTGTAGGGGAGGAGGATCTTGCATCAATACTACCAATACACAATAGCCATAGGATCATCATTCCATAGGTATATCATGAGTTCATATAGAATCTTCATCAATACATACAAACCCTAGCAATTAGCCTTTCTAGGCTATATACTACATTCAACCCTAACTTATTGAAATCACTACATTATATAGGGGAAATAATGATTCAATAACATAATTCATGTAAACATAATCAATTGTCAAACTTCCATGATCAATCAAGACACACCTTAGTTCACAATATAGGGACAAAGGGGAATCATGGGTCCATAGGAGATTTTCATCAAAATCCATCAATAATCCATTAATCCAACCATAAATCATCATAATAAATCATAATAAAACATAATTAAACAATTGAAATCATTTTGGAAGGACACCCCTAATGTAGATTGGAAACCCTAGGTTTTGAAGTCTTAAAAACATAGTTTGAAGGGGCTCCTTGGGTGATAGCTACCCAAGGATGAAAAGCACCCATACCTTAGCTTGATTTCCAGAAGAAGTTGGAGAATAAAGGCTGGTTCTTGTATCCCTAGCTTGACCTTGACTTGGCTCTTCAATGGAGTCCTAGAGAGAGATTTTTTTAGAGAGGGAAGTTGGTTTCTATGTTGAGTCTTTTGAGTTATGAGTAGTTAATTGAAGTTTAATGACTTAAAACTATTTATATGGGTCAAAAATAACTATTAATAAGTGTCCCCACCCATTACTTAAATAATTATAATTTACTTAAAAGGTTTGACCCTTGGCCTAAATGCTTGACAGCATTGCAGACCCCATCTACGACTCCCATCCACGGGGAGTGGATGGATCCACGGACCGTACTGGTCACTCATGGATTGGGTCTGAGGCTGGTCTTTTCTCCTTGGTCCAGGACTCATCCCCGAGCCCCCATCTACGGGACGTGGAATGGTCCATGGACCGTGCTGTGCAAGCGTGGTTTGTGACTGTAACTTGGAGATTTTGGGGGAGTTGGGGGAAACTAAGTCTTGAATCACGACTCCCATCTACGGGGCATGAGTCAACCCACGACTCGTGGGTTCCCCATTCGTGGATGATGCTGCTTTTGGACAGCTTTTGAGTTGCCCCTTGGCCCTCATCAAGGACCCTTGGGGGGGCCATGCCTTGACGTTTAGGGACTAAAACACTAGTGCTAACCTAGGGAGGTCATTTTATGACTCGTATCTTGACGTTAACCCTTTTTAGGACACTAGACTACATGTTAGGCTCTAGCTTAGGTCATTAGATTTTTGGGGTGTTACCCTTCTAGCCTTGACTTGTTACACCCTCACTTATTGCTAGGTGGCCTACTAAACTACGAGGTGTTACAATATCTCCCCTTTGGGATCATTCGTCCTCGAATGACGATTCTAAGCACTTGTTAAAGGAAACAACTGTAGACTAGGAGCCAATCATGCATGCAACTCATTTAAATGCTCATAGACAAAGGAGGAAAAACTTCAATTCCAAACTAAACATACTCAATGCAATACGAGGGAGTAGGAACTACATCTAACAACCCACAATGCATGGAATTCTATATCTACTCATATTTAAGAAGGAACTACCATCTCCTAGCTAAAACATGCTCAACATATACTCATGGAGCCTAAACGCAATTTACTCTCAAAAAACATTTATTCAAGGAGGAATCTTTCATCTCAAAACTGAGGTATGCTCATTAATTCATCTTATGAAGTATATATGGAACTCTAGTCAAATGCATTACAACATGAGGCAAATCAATGCAGATAAGTCATTTCTATCAAGACCTAACTTCATGAACATGCTTATAGGGAAATTATGGCAACCACATAAACACACAATAACTTTGCTATATAGGTACACCATCTCCCCCTTGAAAGTAAGTCTTTACAACTCTTCTTAACATCATTCATACTAAAGGCAACTTTAAGGTCCAACATAATAAGTCACAAAAGACAAGAAATCCAGAATTTACTAAAGCATAAAACACATACCGGTAGCAACATAAGCAGATCACTCTTGATCATTTTTAGCTTGGAGGACATAGAACCTATTCTTCTTTTGAGGCTCTCCATCTACACCACTAGTGGCAAATTGCTTATCCTCCCTTCCCTTAGCCTTAAGCACTGGGAAATATCTCATTTTGTGCCTACTCTTTCCACACCCATAACAACCATGCATGCCGGTTAGGCACTTACCATGATGATTCCTTCCCCACTGTGTACAAGTAGGCTTAGGAAATGGAGATCCACTACCTTTCTCTTGATCAAACCTAGGGGTGTTGGAAGAGTCTTGGCCGGAATACCATGGTTTAGACTTAGGTCTACCTTGTCCATCGAACTTAGCATTGGAGAAGTTACCATCACCGATCCTAGCCCTTTTTGCCTACCTATTCATCCTCTTGAGTTTTGACTCCTCAATTTGTTGAGCATACACCATAAGTCTAGAGATATCCATGTCATGAAGGATAATTTCCGTATGACATTCTTCTACCACCAAGTCAGACACAGCCGTCAAGAACCTACTCATCCTATCTATGGAATCCTCCACCATAGATAGAGCATACTTGGATAGTAGGGTAAATTTCAAGGCATACTCCTTAACACTCATGCTACCTAGCCTATGGTTGATAAACTCTTCCACCTTAGCCTCCCTCAACTCTCTGGGAAAGAACCTATCAAGGAATGCTTCTTTGAACCCTTCCCACTCTATTGGGCCCGTTTCTACCGGCCTATTGTCTTTTGATTGTTCATACCATATTTGTGCTATCTCTCAATTGATAATCGACTAGTTCTTCTTTCTCTACCGAAGTCAATCCCATGATAGCAAGAACCTTATAAACCTCATCTATAAAACCTTGAGGATCTTCCTCCACTTTGGAGCCATAAAACTCCGGAGGGTTCATCCTCAAAAAATCTCTCACCCTTAAAGCTGCAGAATTCACATTAGGGTTTACTGGAGCCACCATCCCCCTATTGACTTGAGCCATCACGACTTGAGCCAACAATTGCATAGTAGACCTAAATTCCTCAAGAGTCACATTCTCTCCTATAAGGTCAATTGGATCTTGAGGAGGAGCTTGGTGTGGAACTTGGAGAGGAACCTCTTGCTCCACATTGCCTTTCTCATCTCTCCTATCATTTGCCCTTGTATTAGCCATTCCCTGAAAATCAACGGGCACGGATTAGAAGAAGGACCTACTGGAGCCAAACTCTATGGCACGACTTTGAGAATGAAGAAGTGAAGTTTCCAAAGCATCAAATAGCCTCTTATTCATAAATGTGGCGCGCTTCACCTTTATGAACAAAACTCTACTAGACATGGTTTGACACAATCCCAGAACCATTCTAATCCTTGTGCTCTAATTACTGAGTTTGTCAGGACCCAGGGGTACACTCTAGAAGTAACATGACGTACTTGAACCCGAAGAGGTCTCTTATAACCCCTTAGCATATCAAAATATAATATAATAAAAAAGTATGGAAATTTTGAAAAATTTATCCATACAATCGAAGTCTTTTATAAAAGAAAGCGGAAGTCTTACTACACTTTGTCTCAAACCATCTAAACTCAACTTTGAATAAAACCTTTGGGACACAACCCATACAATAGTCTCAAAACATGAAAATGAAGGACATAAAGGACATAATGGCTTTGTCCTGGAAGCTATGAGGACTCACCAAATCTTCAACTCCTCGCTCATTAGAAACTCATCCTCAAGAAGGGAACTCAAATGACCGAACCCTACATTTGAAGAAAATTTAGACAAAGTATGTGTTAGTACAAAAGTACTAAATATGATAGCTAGCATAACATATAAAAGCATAATATCATAAGGGTTAGTCAACATAAGGCATAATCCATAAGCATAGGAAATACTTCGTGAAACATAAACTATAAGCATAAGAGACAATATCATAATCATAAGCAAAGTCTCCAACATAAGCATCATATAAGCCTTTTCAACTTTTTAGTCCTTCATATCACAAGAGAACCATTTCAAGTAGCCTCAAAGCATACTTGTGCAAGGCATGTATAAGAGCCCATAATCCCATCCAAGCTTAGTATCCCTTTTGGTTATCATATACATAGTTCATATACATAGTCAAGTCTTAGAGTCTAATAAGTAGCTTCAATTCATACTTGTGCAATGTATGAGTAATACCCCATAATCCAACTCACACTAAGTACCACCTTAGGCCATCCTACATACTCACCATCTTAGGATCTCATCCTTAGATTAATTCTCATAACCAAGGGAATCTCTCACATTTAATCAATCATAACAAGGAAGGCAATTATAGCACAGTCCTATCTAAACATATATCATATAAGAGAACACTTCCTTAGGCAACCTAAAGTTATACTTGTGCAATGCATGAATAATACCCCAAAATCCTACCCATGTTAAGTATCACTTTTAGGTCTTCATACTCATACTTCTTTATTTGGAGACTAGTTGACCTCTTTAAGCCTAGAACACTATGAAACACTCCTTGAGCATACTCTTAGTTCCTTATTATTTTGAACCCTAGGAGATTCTTCACAAGCATGTCTAAGTTTATTATTAATATGGACCCTATGAGATATTTCCTTAAGCATGTGTAAGTCCATTTATGCTTTTGAACACTATGAGGTACTTCTTTAGGTAAGTCTTGGATCATTGGATACCGAGATTGTAACCATAACTCCACTAGGTGAAGGCTTACATCTCATGAGACCTAACTTTGGGAAAACCCATACTCTACTATGTGAGAGTTCCCCTTTCTTACTTGGATAGTCCTCACATCAACTAGGTGTGGTTCTCCTCTCAACTTAAAGCCCGGACCCTACCTTGTGTGACTCTCCCTCTCATTGGTCAATTTCCATTTGGGGCCAAGCATACACCCATAGGTTCATTATTAAGCCTTGCTTAATATTCATGTCATGGAAGAATGTCCTTGACAATCAATCCATATTCAAGTGATTCTATCACTTCATGAATTCAAACACTCATAAGGTAGATTAGGTGAGTATAGGTCTTTCACCACAATTCTACCTATTAGAATCCTATTCTCATATAGACTTTACTCTCAAAGCCTTAACATTCATAATTCATCACAATAGCTTTACTCTCAAATCCCTAGGAGTCAACACTCATAACTACAAGAGTTAATGTCAAAGATTTACTTCATACAATCATTATGCATATCTAGATTTCAAAACATACTAGTCATAAGCTTCACCTTTAAGCAATTCTAGTCATAATTCATCAGATAAAGTTCAACTTCAAACTTTACTAGTCATGATTCATAATGTATACTATAATACACCTCCATTCATGTCCACATGTCTATATTCATGAACAATTACCATACAATTCGTCTATTCTAGAAGATCAATCTATAAATCCTCAATTTCGTCTTTCATGTATAAACCCACATAATATCAATTTAATCAATTAGACTAGGGTTAACCATGGAAAATATATAAATTCATCATAATATCATGATTCAATACTAAAACAATCATAAACAAGTATTATCCAATCAATTGGAATCATACTCAACACTATCCACGACATATGAAGAAACCCTTGCTAGAATTGGGTTTTATCTTCACAATTGGGGAAACTCTAGGGGGGTCCATGGATGAAAAAATCCAAGGATGAATAATTTATAATACCTTGATTATAAAGCCCTCACAAAACCTATATCAATGGAAAAAGTTGACCTATCTTGACCCTCTCTTCTTCTTCTTCTTCTTCTTCTTGGGTTTTCTAGAGAGAGGATTTTTGAGAAGATGAACTTTGGGATCTTTTGGTTTTTTGGAATTAATGACTTAGTTTGGGTGGTTAATGACTTAAAATAGTCTATATAGGTGTATAAAGTCCATATAAAATGACCCCCACTTAAAACTTACTAAAAGGAATTTACTAAAAACTCCTTAACTAGGCAGCCCACTCCCAGGCACCACCACAGGCCTCACGAGCCGTGGTCAAGACCACAAGCCGTAGTCCTGCCCGTGGTCCTTGGGAAGTTTCTATGGCTTGGTGTCTTGGCTTTCACAATTTGAAGGGACCTTCACGGGCGTTCCCACGAGCCATGGTCAAGACCACTGGCCGTGAAATGGCTCGTGATGGTGAGCCACTTTAAGGCAGCACTTAGGGATATATTGACTTGCCTTCATGAACCACACCATGAGCCGTGGTGGTTGTTGTGGAGTTGAGGCAGTGTGCCCCCAAGCTTTGGGCAGCCTTGGCCTTTGTCTTGGCTCTTACCCCTTTGCTTTGTCTCATGCCCTCTAGCCTTGACTTGTTGAACCCTCACTTAGCCCTAGGTGGCCTACGAAACTATGGGGTGTAACACAATTTTAGGAAGATTTGTTTATTTTTAGATTATGGAAATCAATACCAGCTATGGAACATGTAATAGGTATTGAATGTTTACTTTTTGTAATGACTAGCTAAAACCCCATTCTTGGGGGTTATACTATGAGATCAATTGCTTAATTTAGTTAAGTGGGTGTTAGAAATTGTTGATTATAGTGCTAAATCGAAGTGGGTCTGATTTATTGTTGTTGTTGAATTTCTATATTGAATGTTTATTTCAATATGTTTTAGTGTTCTATGCTTGCTCGAGAGAAAGTGTGATGAGTCCACAAATTGGACTCATTTAGGGCTTTATTTTAATGGAAATAGTGTCCTTGAATGCTTGTTTTATCTTAATACCTGATTAAAATGCTGAAGTTTCAGGTATTTGAAGTTTTAATGGAAGCATGGACACTTAGGCGCAAAACGGAGCAAATAGGGCTGAAAAGAACAAGAAATGGAATCCTGAGGATCGCTGAGTTCAACTTGGTGAGTCACCAAAACGACATGAACCGCCCTTTGTTCCAGTACGCAAAGCCAGTGGATCAAAAGGCGAGGAAAGGAGCAGCCGGTAAGTCACCAATCAGTTTCGTGAAGTAGTACTGTATCGCCCAGTGATCCAGAATACGAGGATGGTAAAGGCCACACACTAGAGGCGATGAGTTGACCAAAAGGCGGATTGCCGAGTTCATCGACGATCTCGACTAATGTCGCCGAACAATCCTCCGAAACACAATCTGTGAAAACTATAAATACTAGTTAGAATTGTAGTCTTAAGCAGAACAATTTTTTGAGTGGAACATTTTATAGTAAAATTTATTATTAGTCTATAGTATTTTTCTCTCAAGTTTGGAGAGGGTTTTGTGGAGACTTGAATAAAGGAGTTCTTCTTCCCCAAGTTAGAAGTGGGTCTTCTCTATTCATTTTTCTTTGCTTAATTTAAGGTTTAATTTCTTATACCCAGTTGATTTCATTATCATGTTAGGTATAATTTCTTATTTCTTGATGTGTGGCTAAAACCCCCCATTCTTGGGGTGTGATTTAGCAAATATGGGTTGATATTCTTGTAGGGTCTTGCTTGCTGATAGGTTAGACGTATTTTAATAGTGATTTCACCTAGTGGTTGTGGTTTAATCTAAAGGGTTTGTAGTTGCAAATACAAAGCCGCCCATGTGTTTTCGGCTTGCCAGAGAGGGAGGTCGCGAAACCAAAACCACTAGAGTGATGGCCTAAGAAGTGGGTTGACATGAGGTTCAACCCGAAAGGGTGAGCCCTAGTCCCATATCGTAACACTTAGCTTGAGAGAGTGAGTGGGGTAAGGCATAGGCTGGTCTTCATGCGACAAATGGGTGTCCGAGAGAAACGCATTTGAAACGGGGTAAGTTGCCCGAGAGGGAACTTATTTTCATTTAAAGCTTAGCCTAGTCACTATTATTTTGCAAATTTCCTATCGAAAGCACGTACCCAACAATTTATCTCAACTTATATTGTGGTCACATCCCAAAAACCTTTCCCTATACTTGATTTTCTTTTTTATTTTGTTGTTTTATCACTTGTCACAAAACCCATATTTGATATTTGACACTTTCGTGTCACCCCTTTTTATTTACTATGTTTTTGTTCGTTAATATCTTTAGCTACGACTAGTTAGAATGTAATTCTATTTTTCTATCAATTCTCAAAGCCGCTCCGTTGTGACACGACTCCAGCCCTTTGTTGGGTTACTATATTATCAACGATCGTAGACACTCATACCGTAGGATAGTATCGTTGGTCACGATAAGCATCAAAATGGCGTCGCTGTCGGGGAGTGGTGTTATTTGGGAATTCTTAGTTAAGTAGAATTTCTGCTTTTATTAGTTGTAGTTTTACTAACTTAATTTTCAGTTTTGGTTTGCTTGTTTGTGTTTTGAAACAGGAAGAATGAGTGTGAATAATGACAAAGGTCCCAAATGGACCAAGTGCTATCTTCTCTCTACCCAGAGCCAAAAGAGGGGTGGCCTCATAAAAATGAGGCAAACCTCACTAATGGAACTTGAGTGAGGAGTTGCATCGTGCCACGACGTTAAATAAAGTGCTTCTTGGGAGGCAACCCAAGGTTTTACCGCTTTATTTTTGCTTTAAGAAATAATGGTGTGTTGTTTGTGGTCAAAGTATGGAAAGTGAGTGAAAAGTGCAAATGGGCGAGTCAAAGGTCCATTCAGCGCATTGCTGAAGAAGTCGGCTACCCCGACTTAAACCGTCGTTGGACTAAAGTCAACTTCAAAGTGGAGTCTGCAAAACTCGGTGTGCCCAAGAACTTATTGGCGAATGGCTGACCTGATCGACGATTGCGATCTAGTCTGCGTTTGGACCCCTTGTTTAACTGGAGGTCCAGTAAAATTCAGCGAGGTAAGTATCAACTCGGTGAGTCACTTAATGAATCGGCGACCACGACTAATGTCGCCAAATGGGTGAGAATTGGACGGTTTCTTAACAGGCCAACGGTTTAAACTTCCAACTCTTTCACTTTCCCTCGCTTTTAATCCTCCAAATCTCGCACCTAGTTAGTATTTTAAATATATTTGCATTCCATAAGTATTTTGGTTGTTGATTTGTGCTTGGAGTTGGATTTCATTGCTGCCTAGCATTTCAAAGTACTTTAATCTGCACAAAGGTTGGTTTTTCGAACCCCGAGTTTACTTTCAAAAATTTGGTACTCATTGCAATGATCATATCGTATTGTCGTGTCCTGGTCCTTCTGAGGTTATTCCGGGCATTGATGCCCATATTCAGAGCACTACACCGGGCACTGAGACCCCAACAGATGGAGCGACTGCGTAGACAGGATCCCTCTTTACCTCCCTCTCTGTTTTTCTCTATTTTTACGTTTGGATACTTTCATTTGCATTTGAGGACAAATGTTTTTATTTGTGGTGGGGTGAGGCTCACCTTTGTGTGTTGCTTTGAATGTTGTCTTGCGTACATATTTGGGCTGTTTTGCTTGAAATTATTTTATACTGCTTGTGCGAATGTTTGAGCTTGTAGCTCCTTTGTGTTTTAAATTGCAAAGCAATTTTGACCCTTTCGAAAAAAAATTATTTTTTGAAAATTTTCGTCTCCTCTTGTGATTTAAAGTGGATGTTCTCTTGCAAATTTGAGTCTCGGTTTCGATCAATACCGATGACTTGAATAGTGCTCTCAATCGAACAAACATGAATGTATGGCTACAACGATACCAAATGAAGTTGCATAGACAATATGTGAACTCTTTGCATCTCATTGTGATTAGCCATTGATCAAATTGATTCTCTTGTGATGACCGTTGCACACTAGCTAAAGTGTGGAGTCTTGTTTGACTTTAGTGTCAATGCCTTGTGTGATGAGCTTACATTGAACCATGCATGAATACACCTAGAATTTTCCCCGTTATTCCGGTTGATTAAGTAAGGCTTGTTCTTGAGATGATCTTAGGCAACTTTTGAAGAGTGTGAGCCAATTTGACATATACCTCTTTTGTGGCCTACCCGTGAGCGTGCGAACCCTCTTGAAACCATTTGAGCCTTACCTTTCTTTGAAAGAACCTTGATGAACCCTAGACCTTACTTGATCCACTACCTATAATCCTTTTGATTTGTGGTTTAGT
Source organism: Solanum gracilifrons (assembly GCA_029582605.1). Lineage (NCBI taxonomy): Eukaryota > Viridiplantae > Streptophyta > Magnoliopsida > Solanales > Solanaceae > Solanum > Solanum gracilifrons. The sequence continues at coordinate 19,896 of JAJOOH010010430.1, read as the reverse complement.
GAATAGCCAACTTAGGCCAAAAGCCTAAGTTGGGGTGTGGTGAAAAATGGAAAAGGAGAAGTCAAGAAGTGCAAGAAAAGTCTCCCTTAACCCATGGTGTTGCGGAAAAATGGAAACCCTCCATATAAAAAAAAACAAAACAGAAAAGAATGAAAAAGAAAAATTGTGGAATAAAAGTACAAAAGAAATTGGTTTTCCAAGCAATCCATGGAGGTGAATAAAAAGATGACTTAGAAGCACTAGAAAAAGAATTGATAAAGGAAAAAAAAGGGATGCCTTGAGAATACCACATCTCATAAGGATGAAAATTCACTGAGCCTAAATGACCATACTTTTGCACTCAGCCCCATTACAAGCCTTGAAAAGACTTTTGTGATTTTGAGTGAGTTGAACCAAATGTTAACTGGAAAATATGGGCAAACCTATGGGTGAAAGCATGCATTGTTTTCCTCTTTTTGAGTGTGAGCGTTGTATCTGATTCCTGATCTTAAATTGACTCATATCTGTGTGTGAATATGGAATCATTCTTTGTGCGAGGGCATTTAGATATTTTGGTTGAGCTTGAACTTGCACAAGTAGCAAGTATTGCAAGCAGAGAATCTTTGGTGATGGTATGTCACAATTTGAATCTTTGAGTACTCAATTGATCCTTGCATATGTAAATTGAGTCTTGTTGTGTGCATTCATGATTTAGTCTTGTGTAGCACTATTTGAGGCACCATTTATGAACGACTGAACTTGAGTTTGCTTGAAGACAAGCAAAAGTTTAAGTTGGGGGTGTTGATGAGTCCACAAATTGGACTCATTTAGGGCTTTATTTTAATGGAAATAGTGTCCTTGAATGCTTGTTTTATCTCAATACTTGATTAAAATGCTGAAGTTTAAGGTATTTGAAGTTTTAGTGGAAGCATGGACACTTAGGCGCAAAACAGAGCAAATAGTGCTGAAAAGAACAAGAAATGGAATATTGCGGATCGCCGAGTTCAACTTGGCGAGTCGCCAAAATGACATGAACCGCCCTTCGTTCCAGTACGTGAAGCCTTGAAGGAAGTGGATCAAAAGGCGAGGAAAGGAGCAATCGGCGAGTCGCCGATCAGTTCTGCGAAGCAATACTGTACCGCCCAATGATCCAGATGCGAGGATGCTAAGTGCAAGACACTGACAGCGATGAGCTGATCAAAATGGTGATCATCGAGTTCATCGGCGATCTCGACTAATGTCGCTGAACAATCCTCTGCAGCATAATCTGTGAAAACTATAAATACTAGTTAGAATTGTAGTCTTAAGCAGAACAATTTTTTGAGTGGAACATTTTAGAGTAAAAATTATTATTAGTCTATAGCATTTTTCTCTCAAGTTTGGAGAGGGTTTTGTGGAGACTTGAAGAAAGGAGTTCTTCTTCCCCAAGTTGGAAGTGGGTCTTCTCTATTCATTTTCATTTGCTTAATTTAAGGTTTAATTTCTTATACCCAGTTGATTTCATTATCATGTTAGGTATAATTTCTTATTTCTTGATGTGTGGCTAAAACCCCCCATTCTTGGGGTGTGATTTAGCAAATATGGGTTGATATTCTTGTTGGGTCTTGCTTGCTGATAGGTTAGATGTATTTTAATGGTGATTTCACCTAGTGGTTGTGGTTTAATTTAAACGGTTTGTAGTTGCAAATACAAAGTCACCCATGTGTTTTCGGCTTGCCTGAGAGGGAGGTCGTGAAACCAAAACCACTAGTACTGCTTCGCAGAATTATTCAACAAAACGCAGACTACTCCTTTCATCGCTTTTTTTATCCTGCTCCTTCAAGGCTTCACACAATGGAACAAAGGGTGGAGTGCGTCCCTTCGGCGAATCGCAAAGCCTGCTTGGCGATGCGCAGGCTTCAACTCCTTCGTTCTTTTCAGCCTTTTTGTTCCTTTTTGCGCCTAAGTGTCCATGCTTCCACTAAAACTTCAAATACCTGAAACTTAAGAATTTTCATCATATATTGAGACAAAATAAGCATTTGAGGACACTATTTCTATCAAAATAAATACCTAAATGAGTCCAATTTGTGGACTCATCAGGGCTCCAGGAGTTGTGGTCATGAGCACGAGCCGTGGTCCCATCCGTGGTCTTGAGGCAGTGGCATGGCAACAATTGCCTTTAACTCACAAACCCAAGGCATCTTCACGAGGGGCTCCACAAGCCGTGAAGCAAGCCACGAGTCGTAGTCCCTCTCTTGGACCTTGAGGCAGTGGCTAGGCCAAGCCACCCTCCATGGCCATTCCACTAAGGCAAGTTCAAGACCACTCCCATGAGTCGTCTAAGGCTTCACGAGCCATGAAGTGGCTCGTGTGGAGGGGCCACTTTTGGGGCAGCCTAAAAAAGCTATTGTCTCCACCTCCACGAGTTGCACCACGACTTGTGGTGTCAACTACAGGTCGTGAAGACCCTCATGGTTTTGGTGGGCAGTGCCTTGGCCAAAATGGGTTGCCTTGGCCCTTGCCATGTTCCTTGGCTCTTGACCTTCTCCCTTGACGTTAACCCTCACGTGTTAGCTCTAGTTTAGCCAATTAGTTTCCAAGGTGTTACAATATCTCCCCCTTGGGAACATTCGTCCTCGAATGACGATCTAGACACCTTACGGAAGTAAAGACTCAAGACTAGCATCCCATCATGCATGCAACATCAAAATAATGCACAAATTTAAAGGAGAAAACATCAACTCCATTTCAAACATCTAACAACCCAATATGCATGAAACTCATCATATTTCATAATCACAGGAGGAACTACCTTCTCCAACTACAAGCATGCTCAACACTATACCATGGAGCCAATATGCAATTACTCTTAAAAGCATACTAAAGTATGTTCATCATCACATCTCATGAAGTCAAATGTGTAACTCATACTAAAGGCACAACAACATGAGGAACACATAAATCATAAAAACTCAATTTCTTACTAAACATGAATTTCTCAAGAACATGCATAACATAAGGAAATCATGGAAAACACATATAGCACACATGACTCCCAAACTAGAAAACGCAAGAGGAATTACTTACCTCAAGCTTGAATGGGAGTAGAAGGAAAGAGATGAGGGTATTGGGACTTCATATCGGCCTTGGCCTCCCAAGTAGCACCCTCAACTAAATGATTTCTCCATAAAACTTTCACGGAAGCTATTTCCTTTTTTCTCAATCTCTTGACTTGCCGGTCTAGAATCTCTACCGGAACCTCTTCATATGAAAGACTTTCATCAACGCCCAACCCTTCTAGGGGAATAATGGATACTAGATCTTCAATATACTTCTTAAGCATAGAAACATGAAATGCCGGATGAACCGGGGCCAACTCATTTGGCAAATCCAACTCATAGGCCACCTTCCCAATACATTGAAAAAATTGATATGGGCCTACATTCCGGGGATTAAGTGTTCCTTTCTTTCCAAACCTCATATCACCCTTCATGGGTGAGATTTTTAAATAGACCCATTCATTAACTTCAAATTCTAGATCCCTTCTTCTCACGTCGACATAAGACTTTTGTCTACTTTGAGTCGTTTTCAACCTCTCTCTAATGAGACGTACTTTCTCAATAGTTTCATAAACCGATTCGCAACCAATAAGAGCAATTTGACCTACCTCAAACCAACCAACCAACCAGAGACCTACACCTCCTACCATACAAGTCTTCAAAGGGAGCCATACCGATACTTGAGTGGTAACTATTACTGTAGGCAAACTCTTTAATGGCAAGTGATCATCCCAATTACCCTTGAAATATATAACACATGCCCTTAGCATATCTTCTAATGTTTGGATGGTACGCTCCGCTTTCCCATCGATTTGGGCATGAAAAGCAATGTTAAGATTAACCTTAGTACCAAGCCCTTTTTGGAATGACTTCCAAAAGTGTGAAGTAAATTGAGAACCCCGATCTGAAATAATAGATAAAGAAACCCCATGCAACTTCACTACCTCACTTATATACAACTTGGCATGCTCTTTCGCCGAATGAGAAACCTTGACGGGGATTAAGTGGTATGATTTTGTCACCCTATCTATAATGACCCAAATAGAATCATGTTGCCTTCGAGTGCGAGGCAAACCCACAATAAAGTCCATATTCACATATTCCCACTTCCAAGTTGGAATACTTATAATTTGGGACAAGCCTCCCGGCCTTTGATGCTCAACCTTAACTTGTTGACAATTTGGACATTTGGCTACAAATCCCGCAATATCTCTCTTTACACCATTCCACCAATAGATTTCCCGTAGATCACCGTACATCTTGGTGGCTCCCGAATGAATAGAATATCGAGAACTATGAGCTTCCTCTAATATTTTCTCCCTCAAACCATCAACATCCGGAACACATAATCGACCTTGGTACCTAAGTACCCTATCTCCTCTTTGGGAGAAAACCTTAACGGACTTCTTGAGTACCGACTCCTTCAACTAATATAGGATCAAGGTCTTGTTTAGACTTCACATCCATCACAAAGGACGATTCAGAACCATTTTGAACCATGACACCACCCTTGGTGGAATCCACTAGTTGGACATCTAGTCGGGCCAATCTATGCACCTCATGAACCAATTCTTTCTTTTCATCCTCTATATGAGCCACACTGCCCATGGACAATCTATTAAGTGCATCTGCTATAACATTAGCTTTGTCGGGGTGGTAAAGGACACTCATGTCATAATCCTTCAAAAGTTCTAACCACTTTCTTTGTCGGAGATTCACGTCTTTTTGACTAAACACATATTGAAGACTCTTGTGATCGGTGAAAACATCCACATGGACTCCATACAAGTAATGTCTCCATATTTTTAAGGCAAATACTACTGCCGCTAATTCAAGATCATGGGTAGGACAATTCTTCTCATGTACTTTAAGTTGTCTTTAAGCATAGGTAATCACATTCATGTTCTGCATGAGGACACATCCCAACCCCACTCTAGAGGCGTCACAATATACAACAAAACCATCGGTACCTTCTAGAAAGGTCAACACCAAAGTGGACGTAAGTCTATCTTTCAACTCTTGGAAGCTTTTCTGACAAGCCTCTGACCACTCAAACTTAGCTTGCTTCTAAGTCAAAGCCTTCAACGGAGAAGCAATGGAGGAAAACCCGTCAACAAACCTCCTATAGTAACCAGCCAAACCCAAAAAGCTTCTAATGTCAGAAGAAGTTAGAAGTCTAGGCCAAATCTTTACCGCATCCATCTTCTTAGGATCTACCTCAATACCCTTGCTTGACACAATATGACCAAGGAAAGCTACAGACCTTAACCAAAATTCACACTTGATAAACTTTGCTAGAGGAAACTTTATTGGAAAATCTTTGTTTGAACCTTTGTCGACCTTGTCCATTGGACCTATCATTTGAGAAGTTCCCATCACCGATCATAGACTTCACCTCCCTATTCATTCTTTTGAGTTTTGACTCCTCAATTTGTTGGGCATTCACCATGAGATGTGAAATATCCATATTTGGGATAAGCATTATCGAGCGACATTCATTGACTACCATGTCGGATACTCCCATCACAAACTTATTCATTTTCGCCCTTGAGTCCGCCACTATAATACTTGGATAGTTGGGTGAACTTAAGAGCAAACTTCTTCACACTCATACCTCCTTGACAAAGGTTAATGAACTCTTGCATCCTTAGTTCCCTCAACTCTAGGGGAAAGAATCTATCAAGAAATGCCAATTTAAACAATTCCAATTCTACCAGGCCTGGTCCTCTTGGTCTTTCACCCTTACATTGTTCATACCAAACATTAGCCACATCTTTCAATTGGTAGGCGGCTAACTCCACCTTCTCTTGTGGAGAGACTCCCATAATATCAAGTACTTTATAAACCTCATCAATAAACCTTTGGGGATCCTCTTCCACTTTGATAACGACATTGCTAGCATGGATCGTGTAAAAGCTTTAGAGGAGCTTGATGGACACAAAATAAAGAAGTACAATATGTGGAAGGTCCATATAAGTGAAGAGAAAGAAGAAAGAGGCCATTTGTGCAAATGGTCATCTCATAATTTCAAGAATTCACAAAAGAAGATGACAAAACAAGACCCTTATCTCATTACGGGTAAAATTTTCAAAGAAGTGTGTTCTTTGTTTAATTAGTATAAATAGTAGTCTTTTTTATTTTGGAAGACCTGGACTATATGGATTTTGAATGTTAAAGGAACAAACTCTTTGAAGAGTGTAGTTTAAGGGTGGAATCCCTTTAGGTTAGTCTAACTTAGGGTAGCTTAATCTATATTCGTGAGGGGTGGATTCCCATTGTTGATTTAGGACTTCTTAACCTTGAGTTCACTTGATATTACTCATTTGTGGTTTTCAATTTGAGTTGTTTCTTCTTGAATTCAAGTTTCTGTTCTTCCTTGGTTGATTGTTTAATCAATTAGCCTTTCTTTCTTCTCTTTTCATCTAGTATTTCTAATCTATCTTACTTTTGTGTTGTTTAATTCCGCATTTGATTTCAATTGGTCTTATCCCCAATTGGAATCCTTATCATTTTGTATCAAGAGCTTAGGTTTAGATTTATTCCTACAAATCTAGTCTTGGTTTGCAAAAACATAAAAGTCCAAAATCATTCAAAAAATAATCTAAATTTTTTTTTATTTGATTTGTTGTTTTTGACACTAGATCCTTGATCCCTAGTTTTTTTTTAGTCTAGGTTTCAAATTTTGTTTAATTTGGAGTTGTAGAAGTGAAGTTACCATTGAAGGGTTTCAAGCTTTTCAAATTTTGAAAGTGGGTCTTATGATTGAGGAGAAATTAGAGGTTAATAAATATTGGGCTTTGTTCTCTAAGTTGAAGGGAATAAAAATCTTAAATTTTGATTCAATTCCGAGTTGATTTGAGTGTATTGGGATTTACACTCTGTTTGGATCATTGTTACCCATTGTATTGTATCGTATCGTTACTATACCTACAATGTTTGTTTTGATTGTTATTTAAAATGTATTTTATTGTATTGTTAAATTTCGTTGTTACGTAACAATGAAAACCCCCATTTTGTGGAACAACCAATTTGGTGTGTTCCTATTGCTACTTAATTTCTTTTTCCAATTATATCTTTACATAATATTTCGTAATACTATTTTACCCTTAACCTTATATTATTTAATTCTAGTCAAACCTCCTACCCTAAAATAATTAAGGATATTTTAGTAAATTTATAAATTACAATACAGTCAAACCAAATAATAAAAATGTTATTAAACAACAAACAATACAGTCTAGCCAAACATTGTATCTACCATACAATACAGTACAATACAATACAATACATTATGAAACAATGGGTAACAATGATCCAAACAAAGTGTTAGTGTGTGTTCTATGTGTTCTTGGTGTCTTCAAGGTGTTCTTGAAGAAGAAGAAGAAGAAGAAAGAAAGTACATTTGATCCAACACTTTCAAGTCAAAGTTGGTCAAAGGTGTTTTTTGGTCCACTTGTGGAAATTTGAAAAAAAAAAAAAAAAAGAGATTCAAAATTCAAAAACAAATATTGAATTTTTAAAAAAAAAAATTCCACGTGGACTGCCACGTCGGCAATCAACTGCCAACACATCAGCCAACACAGCGCCAACTCAGTGCCACAACACCAGCTCACTGTCAGGCCATCCAAGACGCGCCACGTGGCGCGTGTGGCTCAGATTCAGAGAGGAAAATGTGCAGGTTTTTACTTAAGACCTCAAAAATATTCCAAGTATGGGAAGTTTTTTGGACCTAAAAAAATATTCTAAGTGTCCAAACTTCGTGATTCTTTTTCTACACTTTTTTTTCCTTCAATTCCTCAACTATTTAAAAGCTAATTAACATATTTATTTACTTTTTAACTAGTTTTAATCATCAAATTATCCAATCAAAGCCTTACAAGTGATGAACTTCTTTAAGGCTTAAAAGTTTTTCTAAGTGTCCAAATTCACTTCTTCTTCTTCCACGCTCTTTTTTCTTCTATTTTTCAACTATTTAACAATTAATTAACATATTTAATTACTCTTTAACTAGTTTTTAATCATCAAATCTTTTCTTTGATCTATCCAATTAAGTAACAACAAGTAATTCTTCTTCTTTTATTACTTAGTTTGTTTTGAATCCGAATCTTTTGGTTCTTACTTCTTCTACTTTATCATATTTAATCTTTGATAACCTTTTTGATTCAAGAGTCACAAGAATCCACCTCACCACAAAGAATTAGTGATCTTGTGAATTGATTGGGCAAAAATAGTTCTCTATCAACTTTGGGAAGACACTTTAGGAAGGTTAGTGTGAGATCATATACGCAAATGTGTGAGGAATTTTGCCACTAACCTTGTTTCCTAAGTTTTTTAGGTACCCAAGGTGATTACAAGGAAGAATGTCATCCGTAACTTCTGAATATTGTGGAGATGACATTAGTCAATATGCTAGTAGCAATATGAGTTATGATCTTTGTGAAAATGAGTTGTGTGAGGTCTATGATGGTCCTTATGATAATGTTAATGGGGATATTATTTATGATGGTGATTCTTCTAAGGGATATAATGGTCCATGGGATAATGATGGTGGTGAGAACTACTACTACGGAGATGATTTTGAGATGAATGGAACTTATGACTCTCGTGATGATGTTGAAGAAGTAGAAGGACCTTATGGTGTATACCATTGGGACAATGAAGGTTCTCAAGCTTTGCACTATGGTTATGATGGTGATGTGAGGTACAATTCTCTCTCTCATTATGAATGCTTTGAGCAGAATCTAGAAGGAAATGGAAGTTGTGAGGTTGGATTTTCTTCCTCGTCTTGTTCTACTTCATATTCTAAGAAAGAAGGCATAGATGTTTGGGTGGGACCATTTCAAGGTTGTCGTTTTGACCATAGAAACAGTACATTCACTACTTCTCGAAATATGATGACTTATTCTTCTTATCCTAGTTCCAATGTTTCTTGTTATCTGTCTGGTGATGAGGTTGGAGGTAGAGGAGGAGGAACACTAAGCCATGAAGTAGTAGAGTTAAGAGAATCTTTTACAACATTGAGAGAAGATTTTGATGATTTCTTGCGGATGTTTGAAAAGGTTAAGTCTATGGTACAAAAGAGGCAAGTTATTTATCATGAAGATAATCCTAAAGAGTTACCCTTAAAAGCAAAACAAGATACTCCTCGTAAGGATGGCACTAAGGAGTTGATCATTGAAGTCAAAACACCCACTTCTTGTGCACCAAAATGGACGTTAAACATTGAGGGATCTTCTAACCCTTCACAAGGAATCCTTGGCACTTGTCCTAAGTCCCATAAAATTGAGAGACAAAAGATGGTGAGAAGTAAGGGTGTAAAAAGTGACAACTGTAAAGTGGAAAAAGGAGAGGTGGGATGGGGTGGAGTGATGTTAGAGGGCTGTCACATTATTTTCCTAACTCATGTAACTTTTCTTTCTCTAGTTGTTTGAAAACTTGTATAGGTATCCTTGGAATATGCTCCAATGTTGATAGCCAAGGTGAAGACACTTCTTCCTATGAGCTACAAGGTAAAAATGCGATCATAGTGAGTCTTTACCTTGTGATGTTATTGATAGTACTTTGTTGTGTGATGATAATATCCTTGTTGTGAGTGAGCAAGCACTAGTTGATTCTATTGATGACCGAATTGATTCTTCTAGTAAGGTCGATTTGTGTCCACCTAGTGTTGGCACTTGTATCTTGAATGGGGATACATTGTCATGCGATGAAAGTGATGCTACACTAGTTGATCTTATTGATTACCAAGTTGATTCTTGTAGAAAGATCAATTTGTGTCCACCTAGTGTTGACATTAATAGTTTGAATAAATCCTTAGACCTTAACACAATTTCTTGTTTTTCTAATGAGAATCCTGAGGAAGAATGTTTGTTTAAGGATAATCTATTGTTTGATGATGACATGACTCTTGAGAGTGTGCCTAGTGAAATGCCTTATAATGTTGGAAGTGTAGCCACTCTTGAAGGCTATCAATTCTTTGAGAATCCACTATGGTGTGATGACACACTTTCCAAATATTGAAATCTCTTTTGTGGCGATGATAGTACATTTATTGGAGAGGGTAGTGTTCAGATGAAAGGGGATGCTTATGTGTTAATTGTTACTTCTTCCCTGTGTGTTCCAATTCTTCATATGAGTTGTGATTCTTTAGTATATAAAATGGAGGACAAAATTGGGAACACCTTGATTGAAGTTCATTTATGTGACACCTTTCTCTACTGCTTGTTTGCATATGATGACGTTAGCACTTTCGAGTGGATGTGATATTGGAAGATAAGGGTGACAACCAGGTTAAAAGGGTTGTGCTTGATCCATGTTCATGGATTTCCTTTCCATTTGACCCTGGTAATGAGTTCAACTATGGCACTTGTTTTGTGATGCTTGGTCAAGATGACAAGAACAATTTTGAGAAATTTGTTGGCACATTTCCCTATGATGGAAAGTTCTTCTTGAGGGTTTACAATCTACTTGAGGGTCCTACGTTGTGCATGGGAAAGGGTAGTTTTCTAACCCCCTTTCTTTACTATCTCTTTGCGTATGATCTTGTTGATTGTGCATCTTATGGGGTTATGAGTTATTTGTTAAGAGAAGGGGAAGTTTATCTTAAATTTGTCGTGTTGTCTTTGTGTGTTCCATCTTGTGATGTAATGAGTGCTAGGATCCTTGAACCTAGTTGTAATTTTGCATATAGGAACACCTTAGATGACCCTTATGTGCATGACACATTTCTTTATTAAATTTGCATTGCATTTGGGTTGGGGTATCATTGAGATCTACACTTGTTTGTATGACCCCATTATGTGGATCTATTATCATTTTGACCCCGGTGAGCATTTGGGAGTATTTGTGTAGCACCACGAAATGCTAACCAAGAGTCGCTTGTCGATACACCATTGCTTAATCATTACTGTATGTTTTACTCTCATTTTGGGAACTTGAAATGTTGTGATATTTGCAAACTTGCTTAACATAAATTATGATCGTAATTTAAGGTATTATAAGAGGTATCTGTGTAATATTCTAATTAGAATAATGTATAACATGAAAGGGAGGTGAGGGTTATACATATAGGTATATATGTATGCATTTTGGGCAGCCAACCTTTTTTTGGGCAGCCACTTTTTGGAGGCAGCTGTGCATGTGATAAACATCACTCTTGAGACTATATATTTACACCTCCTCTATAGTAAAATTTGTGTTCCTAAGCTCTAAGAAACCTGGTGAACTCTCTCTAACATTATTACTCTCAAAATCACAAGAGAAAAACTTGGTCCTTTTGGCTGGAATTCGAGATACACCCTTCTCTTTGGTGAGTAGTCGAAATCTGCTTTTGAGCTAAGTAGTATTTAGTACTTTTGGAATATCTAGTTCTCTAGAACTCCTTTTTCAGTGGATAAATATGTTTTGGAAAGATAACGTGTATACCTAGAACGCTTATGTTTATGTAAAACCCAATTTAGCTATTATGGATTCAAAATATGAGACGCAACATAGAACAAGTTCTGTCCAGATTTTGGATTTAGAAATCCTGTATGAACAACTGTTAGTGTAACGATGATATCTTTTTGTACAAAATATATTTTGCAGTGGTTCTTGATTGTTAGATGTACCTACATCTTTCATGAAGGATATACAGTCCAGTTTTTCCATTTTCCTTTCCAAATCTAAGTTGCGACATGAGATACTAGGCTGGCCAGAATCCTGTGATGATAATCCTGTTTTACATTAACATTATTGAGCTACTAAGGATTAAAGAAGTTATTTAATTTTATTTTAAGGTTGTATATACTAGGGAACAAGTTGAGGACCTTGATACGTTGATTGGTCTACAGTTTGAACTCTTGAAGTTATGTTGGACTGTTTCTAAGCTAAACACTGAGGTTTGTGTATAAACTTGTACTTGCACTCTTTTAACTGCTGGAATATCTGAAAGTTGGTCTTGGTACCTTGGTTACCTCTTGTCACTTTGCATTGTCGTGTTGGTATCCTTTAAGATGTTAAAGACTCTTGTGTAACTCGCCCACTTGTACGGATTGTTTGATCACTTGGCACTCTTGTTGGGACCTTGTCCTTCTTGTGGCTGTGACCTTGTCACTATTGGTATGCCTCTTGATTCGGATCATTTGCCATCTTGACTCTGGATTTTTAGTCCATCTTAAGAATGGAAGTTGTCCATTTTAAGTGCGAACTAGAAAGCCATTTTTAATATGGTTCTTGGTTCTCTTGATTATTAGGTTTTGACCCTTCTTGACACAGGGCGTCGGCCCTTCTTGATACCTGTTTGTGCTTTGTGCGACGACATGATGTATACACTAGGCGAGCCTTGTTGTTGAATCTCTTGGAAAATTGTGCTATGAGCGTTCTTGACATTTGGATCTTTAAATATCAAACTTGATAATCTTTATATATTGTTTACTTAATTTATTTATTATGTTCAATTATGTTGCCCATGACTTGAGAAAGGTAACTTGGTGAATCTGAGGGCTCCGAACCTATAGTTTTTACACCACTAAGCTATATGCTTAGTGATAGTTGTTTCTATCGTAGGGAGTGTTCGAGAGGATGCATGAAGCTGGCCATTGGAGATGGAGATTTTGAGAGCCGTAAGAAAGATCCCAATTGCATATAGCCATCTATATTTTGTATAAACCTTGGAGCTTCTACATGATCTATGTGTTGTCTATTTACATGAAATTTTGAGGACTAATTTGATCATGTCACCATGGGTTGTAATATAAGTATGTCTATAAGTTTTGTTCTTTTGGGCTGTGCAAACCCAAGTCTTGTAATATACGAAATTTACTATTAGTTTTGAATGTTTGTGTGAAGCATGAACCGGCTGATTTTGGTACTCGGAAGTTGGTAATATTCTTGTTATCTCATCCTTAAGTGTGAGGATAATATATGCATGAAAAGCTCGTTAGTTGTTTGCTTAAATTATTCTGGGAGGGTTTTTCTGTCATAAGTTAAATTCCGCGCCATGTCAGTTTTAACATAAAATAAATGTTTAAATGAGCAAGATGTATATCCTTAACTAAATTATTCGTTATGAACCTAATCCCTCTACTAGATTAAAATCAATATGGCTATAGTTAACCTCTTTTAAATGTCGCAAGTATTTAATTAGATTTCTTGTTTAAGTGGTAGTATCCTTTTGGAAGGGTCACTACAATTTGAGCTTGTAGTAATGGTATTATCCTTTTGATGTGAGGAAAAGCAAATTTCCTTGTCCTCCATGTATGGGATTAATAGTCATGATAATAGAGGATACTTGGTTGTTCCGTGAGATTGAGTCTACTTCGTGTAATGCTTTTTGTGCTAACCATTGTACTAACCCTCATTCTATGAGGTTATATTTTTTTTTTTGTCCTTTTCATGGTTTTGCAAGGTTTGGATTCGAGGATGAATCCTTTTCAAGAAGGAGAGGATGATAACGACATTGATAGCATGGATCATGTAAAAGCTTTAGAGGAGCTTGATGGACACAAAATAAAGAAGTACAATGTGTGGAAGGTCCATCTAAGTAAAAAGAAAGAAGAAAGAGGTCATTTGTGCAAATGGTCATCTCATAATTTCAAGAATTCACAAAAGAAGACAACCAAACAAGGCCCTTATCCGATTAAGGTAAAATTGTCAAACAAGCGTCTTCCTTATTTTATTAGTATAAATAGTAGTCTCTTTTATTTTGGAAGACGTAGACTATATGGATTTTGAATGTTAAATGAACAAACACTTTGAAGAGTGTAGTTTATGGGTGGAATCCCTTTAGGTTAGTCTAGCTTAGTGTAGCTTAATGTAGATTAATGATGGGTGGATTCCCATTGTTTATTTAGGACTTTTTAACCTTGATTTCACTTGAGAGTACTCATTTGTGGTTTTCAATTTGACTTGTTTCTTTTCGAATTCAAGTTTCTCTTCTTCCTTGGTTGATTGTTTAATCAATTAGCCTTTCTTTCTTTTCTTCTCATCTCTTATTTCTAATCTATCTTACTTTTGTGTTGTTTAATTCCACATTTGATTTCAGTTGGTCTTATCCCCAATTGGAATCCTTATCAACTTTGGAGCCATGATTGGGAGGGTTCATTCTTGAAAAATCCCTTACTTTAGAAGCCGCGGAATTCATATTAGGGTTCACCGGAGTTACAACCTATCTATTGGCTTAGGCCGTCATGGCTTGGGCTTGAGATGTCACGGCTTGAGTTTGAGTTGTCATGGCTTGGGTCAACATTTGGATAGTAGACCTAAACTCCGTTTGGGTCACATTATCCACCACGCGATCAATCGGGGCTTGATTATCTTGAGGAGGAGCTCCTTCATTCACATTTTCACCCTCCATTCTTCTTGCGTTAGCCCTTCGTGTATTCATTTCCTGAAGACACGAGAGAAAGATTATGAGAGGGACTTTTATAGTGTTAAACTCTAAGGCACGACTTAAGAGTAATGAAAGAAGTGAAATTTCCTAAACATCTTATTGCCCCTCATACATAAATGTGGTGCGCTTCACACTCATGAGCAAGACTTTACCAGACGTGGCTTATGAGACATCATCTTAGAATCTTTCTAAACCTTGTGCTCTGATTACCAATTGTCACAACCCAAGGCTACCAATAGAACAATAATAGTAAAAATGCATTTAAGTCCAAAATTTTCATAAAGGAAAGTAGAAGTATAGACTTGTCTCATCATAGCCATCTATTACAATAGTTCAAATGAAAAGGGACACAACCCATACAACATAGTCTAAAAATGAAATACTAGAAATGAAACTCAAAGTGAATCTCACGTCCTCGAATCATGAGGACTTACCACAAGCAAGTAGAATAGTCGAATCCAAGATTAAACCAAATGATGACCGCCTTAAGAACCAGACCCTACGCTTGGGGAAAATGTAGGAAATTATGGGTTAGTAAAAAAATGCACTAAGTATGATAGCCATGCATAAAAACCTTGAAAACATGCTAAAAGGGACATTTTAGTTGAATGCATGCAATCTAATAAGTTAAAGCATCATTTTGAAGATAATGGAAAGCATAAATCATAAGCATAATCAACTCATAGGTCATCATATCATAAGAGAAACTTACCAGAAGTACCCTCAAAGCACACTTCTGCAATGCATGAATAAGATCCCATAATCTTACCCATGCTAAGTATAGATTCTTGAGTAACCATAGTTCATAATTCATATTCTTATCATAGTGGGAATAAGCCTTAACCGACATAGACCATGTGAGCTTAACATTGAATTCGGTGTTACCCACACCGAAAAGGGTTTTCCTACTTGCCTAAGGTAAGACCATCATCATATTATCTTTTAGGTGGATCCACTACGTAAATAATATATGGGGGGACATAGTTTATGGGAAAAGGAGATTGCTACTAGAAACCCGACCTTTCTCACGGAAAGATTTCCTTCTCAAGAGATTTATTCTAAAAAAGCCGGCCTTTCTCACGGAAAGGTTTCCATCTCATAGTCAATATCCACTCGGTGATAAGCATTTATCCCAAGGATTACTTATTAAGTCATAAGATGTTTCATTAAGATAGCTCATTAGGTCATGCGTGAGAATAACCTTTCATCGTCCATGTCTACATATAACTTTAGATTCAATTAGGTGAGAATAGACTTTCAACCTTAGAATCATCATCATGTGAGAAAACCTTTCACATTGTGTTCATGAGAATAGCCTTTCAATCAACAAAACAACATCATCATAATCATGCACACCTCACTCTCAAGGTGTTCTTAAAGTGTATACATAAATCTCATAATCATACATAATTCTGATACCTTTCCCTTTAAGGACCATAGATCAAATTCAATAAACACATCTAGAATTACAACGTTAGACATGGATGATAACATAATTCAAATAGCTCAATTACTACAAATATAATCTCATAATATTCTTCTTTCATCAATTCACCCACATCACAAGGTCACAAATTGGGAATATGGGGATTTCATGGAATCTTGGGAGATTTCATCATAAAACCATAATAAAACTTCAATTAAATCATAATATAAAGTAATTAAATCAATAGAATCATTTTTGAAAGGAATCCATTTCTTGAAGTAAAGCCCTAGCTTTTTGGGGAATTTCGATTCTTTGAAATCGAGTTTTGGAGGGACTCCATGGAAGAATTCTATCCATGGATAAAGTACTAACATACCTTAGCTAAGAATCTCAATGAAATTGGTGTGAAAGCTTTGCTTCCTGAACCCTAGCCCCACCTTCTTCCTTCTTTTTCTTCCTTGACGTTCTAGAGAGAGAATTTTGTTAGAGAGGAGATGAATTTGGGAAATATTTGGGTGTTGTGAAAATATGACTTAGTTTAGGTGAATTTGATTTAAAAACGACTTATATAGTGACTCTAAACTTACGCAAAATGATTTTACTTTAATTGTACTTAAAGAGGAAATACCCAAAAAAAACCCTCACTTAAATTGAACTACCAAGGACCACGCGGGGCTCCACGATTCATGGTCCCATCTGTGGTCTTGAGGTAGTGGCATGGCAACAATTGCCTTTAGCTCACAAGCCCAAGGCATCCTCACGAGGGGCTCCACGGTCTGTGGAGCAAGCCTCAAGTCGTGGTCCCTCTCGTAGACCTTGAGGCAGTGGCTAGGACAAGCCACCCTCCATGGCCATTCCACTAAGTCAAGTTCAAGACCACTCCCACGAGGCATCTAAGGCTTCACGAGCCGTGAAGTGGCTCATGTGGAGGGGCCACTTTTGGGGAAGCCTAAAGAGGCTACTGCCTCCACCTCCAAGAGTGGCACCACGACTCGTGGTGTCCACTACGGGTCGTGAAGACCCTCGTGGTCTAGTTTAGCCTACTAATTTCCGAGGTGTTACAATTTCTCGATGCAGGTGCACTAGCTGATGATGGAGCACGTTTAGATGACCTTTGCTGAAAAGAGGACCAATGCCCATTCCCAGTCTTTTGCTTGCAAAATTCGTAATTTGTTGTCTTATCCCTCTTGCTGTGGAACTCTTCCCTATCTGTCAACTTTTCCTCCTCTACCTGTTGTACATGAACCATAAGCCTAGCTATGTCCATGTCCCCTATCAACATAGTTGCTTTCTCCTCCTTATTAGATAAACGGGATAGCCCAGACACAGACAAACACATTCTACTTCTCATATCAGCCACCATCTCTAGAGCTTAGCGGTAAAGTTGAGTGAACTTGAGGTTGTACTCTTGCACATTCATAGTCTCCTACTTCAGATTAAGAAACTCTCTTACCTTTGTTTCCCTTAGCCTTCGGGGAAAGAAGAGCTTCAAGAAAGCATCCTCAAACACAGTCCAACTCAAAATTGGTGCTTCATCTGCCCTGTTCTTCTTCCACTGATCATGCCATATCCTAGCGACACCTTTGAGCTAATAAGAAGGTAACGCCACACACTTTGCATCAACAACATGGACCTCAAACACTTTTTGAAGTTCTTCCATAAAGTTCTCCATATTCTCATTGACATTCGATCCTATGAACTCTGGGGGATTCATCCTTAGAAACTCATGGATCCTAGATGTATCAGCCACACCTTGACGACCTGCTACTTGTTGACTAGCCTGATTTGCAACAACCTGAGTCAACATATGAATAGTATTCCTAAACTCAACATTAGAAACATCACCCTCAGAGGATTGCACTTATGGTGCATTGAGAGCTTCTTGACCTTGAGGATTAGCATTCCTCCTAGCTAGACTTCCTCAAACAGCTCTTCATAGAGGCATGATCCAAAAAGACACATATAAGCATGAGTTAGAGGAAACTTTTATAGAGTTGAACTCTATCGCACGAACAAGAGTAATAATAAAGTGAAATATTTCTAAATGTTGTAGCCTCCAAATTATACATGTGGCACGCCTCACACCGATAAGAAGGACTCTAAAAACACGGCTTCATAGACTCCCTAAGACTCTTGAACTCTGGGCTCTGATACTAAGTTTTTCACGGCCTGAACCTACACCCTTGTTGTGGTCGGCACTCAAGAATCATTTCTGATCCCCAAGCGAACTTTTGGCATGGCTGACTATTTAGAGAAAGACTTACTCAAGAATAAAGAAGCTTTAAAAATGGAAATTATAACAATCAAACTCAAGTAAATTCTTAACTCAATTGTCTAAAAATACTTAAGTGCAATGTCGCGCCCTATTTTTCTCAAAACGAACTTTCGACCTAACAACTCTTTTGGGCATTGGGTTGGATTGAAGAGTAGCCACCTAACGAATTAAGGTGTGTTAGGGGACCTATCTAACCTAGCTAAATCTAACTAAGGTCAACGAACCAGAGATCAGGGTAAGGGTTCAAGTTACCTCGAGGGGAAGGTGTTAGGCATCCCTCGGTGTCCACAAATATGGGTCCCGGCCGTATATCATGCAATTTATGTGGGGGTTACAAGTAGCATTTAAGGTCACTTCTTTTATTGGTTATTTATTAAACATGATTGCTAGGTGATAACTAATATTAAACAATTAAGATCAATTTATTGATTTATTTAATTAATTAAGCATGCAAAAACTAGGTGATAACATAATACTAAATAACTAACAAAAATAAAATTTAAAAGAAATAGCGAGAAGATAGAAAGCAGACAAATATATAAGTAAATATCATTTTTTATTTACTTAAACTACCCCAAATAAATATAATTATAAACAGATAAAGGGATAAAAGGAAAATGAGACTTTGAAGGACTTTGTAGATCAACACTCAACTTTTCATTATTTTTTCGATAGGCTTCCGTGTAGGGACATACAAAACCAATGTTTGTCTTTTAAGCCTGAGTTGGTGTCATCATCTCCGTAGGGCCTAAACTACCCCTACCCCACCACCACATGTTTTTCGTCTCTAAAAGGTGTCTAGCGTCCCCGCTTAAGGTCCAAGAGGCATTGAACTACTATTAGAAAGCGTTTAGACTGAAATAAACTCCTAATAGGCCCACCTCGACACCAACCAGAACAAATAGGAAAAGCATTTAGCACGTAAATCTCATATTGGCCTCTAATTTTTAATTCACATGCTGGCAAACACAAATAGAGTGAAAAGGTCGCATGCGAAGTGCCTGGCATACAAACACGTAAACAGTCTTCATAATAATGATAAATAATTTAACAAGGACAGAGTGTTATGACAGAATGCATAGTTTATTTATTTTTATTTATAAAGCATGCAGGAAATATTTAGTTATTAGTTGATTAAAATTGGCAAGACAATTATTCATAATGCAGAAAACTAAAATATTTGGGGAGAATTTTATTAGGACAGTAAATTTAAAGTGACAAATGATGCAGAAAAGATAGCATATTAATGCAGTAGCAAATTAGCTTATTATGTTAAATTCATTTTAAGTAGCAGTCGGTGTTCAAATGTAGAAAATAATTAGTACTTGATTTTAATTAATATAAACACATAGCAAATGCGGAAAATTACTTTTTAAAACAGTAGCAGATTTTATCAAGGACGTATTTTAAGATCAAAACATGTTGTAGTAGATTCATTAAAATTAGGTTAGGTAGCAGAAATAGTGATATTGCAGTATTTAACTGTGGCAGAAAGATTATAAATGCTGAAATTGATTTAGTAGATAATTTTAATTAGGAAAAATAAATGCAGAAAATATATTATTATTATTATTTTAGAACAGTAGCATATGGTATTATTATCAGTGCAGAAATCATTTTAAATAGCAGTTCAAATACAGAAAATAATTAATTTTGGGCATCATTTAATTAGGTCAGCTAATTTAAATAACAGATTTTAAAGACACGAAAAATGTAATTATTAGTTCATTTTAGGTGATTTGCGAATAGATCACAAAATACAAGAAATATATATATATATATATATATATATATATATATATAT
>JAJOOH010010429.1:0-33621 GCA_029582605.1 Solanum gracilifrons | reverse complement strand
CCTTTTACTTACTTGTCTCGGAAATACGTTGACTAAACGAATATAATCATAAGTTAAGCTTAAGTCTAAACCATATTCCTCGTGGGATCGACCCCAACCTACTAGTTGGGTTATTTATTTGACAACGATTGCTTATACTTCTTTAGGGAGGTGTAATTTGAGCGAATCAAATTTTGGCGCCACTGTCGGGGAATAGGGCTTTTAGATTAAGCTTAACTACATTATTGAACTTTAGTCAATTATTTCCTAATTTTACTTTTCTTTTTTGTTTTTGTTTCTCTCAGATTCCTACTCTAGTGTATTCCAAGTACACGAAGTCAAGGTGAACCATTGACTCCTTACGATCCAGAATTGAACAGAACTTTGTGAAGGATGAATAATCAAGGGGTCCCAGCCAATTCGATCGGAGGAAATCTAGGTGATGGAGTTGAGTTGCAGTCTCCTAGGGTTGGTAATGAGAATGTTGAAAATCAAGGTGGTAATCTATTGGGAGATGTATTGAGGGTACAAAATCCACCAGAATCGAGGTTGCACGATAACTATAGGTTGACTTCAATGCTGTTGAATCTGAAGGACCAATTGTTCTACCTCTGGGGCATACATTCGTGGTGACGAACAGTCTGATGCAGATGCTTACAGCGAGGGGTTTGTTCTCTGGTCTGGCATCAAAGGATCCACATGGGCACATGGCCAAGTTGAGGAGTGTTTGCAAGAGTTGCGAGGGTCGACTGGATTTAGACATGGATGTCATTGGGTTGAGTCTTTCATCTATCATTGACCAGTGATGCTGCTGTATGGTTTACTGAGCTGCCTTATAACTCAATTTACACATGGGATCAATTGAGTAAAGTGTTCATGGCAAAGTACTTCCCAGTGTCCAAGAAGTTGAACCACAAATTTAAACTCAACAACTTCGTAGGACTACTTGGGGAGTCTTGTGAGTAGTTAGTGGGACAAATTCACTGCTTTCATAAGAAGTGTTCCAAACCACCATATTGATGATGAGTCACTAAAGGAGTATTTATACAGAGGCCAAGATGATAATGGTAAGGCTGTACTTGATACTATTGCAGGAGGATCATATGGTGAGTGTACTTTTGAGGAGACCGCTGAGAAATTGGAGAAGATTTCCTGGAACAATAAAGCATGGAGTACTCAAAAGTCAGACAATGGAAGAAGCACTTTTGCAGTTTAATCTACACGTAGTCAATCTGTCGATGAAATTCGTGAGGAGATGGCTGAGATGAGGACAAAATTTGGGTTGGTATTGAAGCATGTGAGCGGAGGTATCGAAAAGATAAATGCTGTGAATTATTTATTTGACTAGGAATCCACCTTCGATTGAGGAATGTTATTATGAAGAGGATACTTATGCGGTGAATGATCAGACGAGGGGTTTTCGAGCCAACGCCCAAGGTTCCAATTTGAATAATTAGCGCCAAGGTCAAGGAAGCCAAAGTCGAAACTATGGCAACTACAATCGAGAGGGTCAATATGTCCGGGATGGGAACCACAATCGCGACAACAACTACAACCAGAACAACTATGGTAACAAAAATGAAAGGGATGGGCCTTATGTCCTTCCTCAAAATCAGGAATCTGGTAATAGGGAAGTTGGGGGTAGTATGTCACGAATTGAGGATATGATGCAGAAGATGATAAAGAGGTTTGATTCGACTGATGAAAATGTAAAGGAGATGCGAAAGGACTTGTCTGGTCTTGGTAAAATAGTTGATGCCCATGCCGTGTCGATCAAGCAAATTGAGCAATAGATGAATCAGTTGTTTACTACAGTGAACCCACGTTAGCCTGGCACACTTCCTAGCAACACCATCCAAAATTTGAAGAATGATGAGAATTGTATGGCAGTCACCACTCGAGGGGGTAAGCAGACCATCGGTCCACCTATGCCGTCTGACTTGAAGTTGAGGTTAGTAAAGATAATGAGGTGATCGAGGTTACTGGAGAGTTCGAGAATGCGACAATAAAAGAAGTGGAGATAACCAGAAAGTTGTTCACATGCCTGGACCTCTACCTCCCTTCCCACAGAGATTAGTGAAGAAGACTGAATAAGGAAAATACCGCAGGTTTATTAGTAGGTTGAAGCAGCTTTCCATCAATGTTCCGTTGATAGAAGCTTTGGAGAAAATGCCTAGGTATGCGAAGTTTATGAAAGATTTGGTGACGAAGAAAAGGGTCGTGAGTTTTGAAGATGATGATAGGTTGAAACATTGTAGTGTTATTGCTACAAGGTCCCTTGTGCAGAAGATGGAAGATACTGATGCCTTCACTATTTAGTGTACCATCGGGTTGTTGTATTTTTCTAGGGCGCTATGTGATATGAGTGCTAGCACTAATCTGATGTCATTGTCTGCTTACAAGAAGTTGGCCTTAGGGGATCCGAAACCGATTGCAATGCGATTGTTCATGGCTGATAGAACTGTGAAGAGGCCCATTGGTGTGCTCCAAGATGTACTAGTGAAAGTGGAGTTTTTTATCTTTCTGGCGGATTTTGTGATACTTGATTGTGAGGTTGACTTTGAGGTTCTCATTATCCTTGGGAGACCATTCTTTGCCACTGGGCACGCCTTGGTCGATATGGAGAAGGGGCAGATAAAGTTCTGATTGAATAATGAAGAGGTAACTTTCAACATTTGCAGATCCATGTAGCAGATTAGTGAACTCAAGTCGATATTAGTGGTGAGTCATATTGTAGAGAGTAGTTCTGAGGTGTCTATTGAAGAGAGGTTGAGTATTGATGAACTAGCAGCGGTAATGATGAATTTTGAGGGTGATGGTATTGAAGACTATGATGAATTGGTTGTCATACTTCATAGGTTCGAATTCCATTCAAAACCAAAGAGATTGGAGTTAGACATGAAGAATCGTGTCTCTCCACCCGCAAGACCGTCAGTCGAAGAGGCTCTAAAATTGGAGCTTAAGGTTCTACTATCAAATTTGAGGAAAGTATTCTTAGGGAGAGATGGTACTTTACCGGTCATCATTGCAACAGATTTGAATGTGACACAAGTTGAGGCATTGTTTCCGCGTTAAAGAGGTTCAAGCGGGCTATTGGGTGGACGATTACGGACATTTTTGTGATCCCTCCTGGCATTTTTTCTCATAAAATCCAACTCATGCCAGATTACAAACCTAGTATCGAGCACTAAAGAAGACTAAATCCACCTATGCAAGTGGTAGTGAAAAAGGAGATCATCAATTGGTTAGATGCTGGAGTTATTTATCCCATTGTAAATAGTAGTTGAGTTTGTCCTATTCAGTGTGTGCCCAAGAAAGGTGGGATTACTGTGGTTCAAAATGCTAAAAAAGAGCTTGTTCCAATGAGGCCCATGACTGGATGGAGAGTCTGCACGGACTACCAAAAGTTAAATGCTTGGACAGAAAATGACCACTTCCCTATGCCGTTCATGGATCAGATGTTGGACCGACTTGCTAGTAAGGGTTGGTATTGTTTTCTTGATGGTTATTCGGGCTACAATCAGATTTTCATAGCTCCGGAAGACCAAGAGAAGACCACATTCACTTGCCCTTATGGGACTTTTGCCTTCAAATGGATGCCATTTGGGTTGTGTAATGCTCCAGCGACCTTCCAACGTTGTATGATGTCGATATTTTTTGATATGGTGGAGGACACTATTGAGGTATTTATCGATGATTTCTCTGTGGTAGGTGACTCTTTTGATCATTGTTTGGATCATTTGGCCGAGGTGCTTAAACGGTGTGAAGAGTGCATTCTTGTGCTCAATTGGGAGAAGTGCCACTTCATGGTGAAAGAAGGGATAGTTCTGGGTCACCGGATCTCTGAGAAGGGTATTGAGGTTGATAGAGCAAAGGTAGAGGTAATAGAAAAGCTTCCACCACCTATCTTTGTAAAAGGTGTTAGAAGTTTTCTTGGGCATGCAGGGTTCAATAGCAGGTTTATCAAGGATTTCTCCAAAATTGCACACCCATTGTGCAAATTGCTCGGAAAAGAGTGTAGGTTTGAGTTTGATGATGCTTGTCTAAGAGCATTTGGAGAGTTGAAAGAAAAGCTAGTTTCCGCACTAATCATTATTTCACCGGATTGGGGGAAACCATTTGAAGTGATGTGTGTTGCGAGTGGAGTGGCGCTTGATGTGGTATTGAGACAGAGGCGAGAGAAGATTCTTCATCCTATTTACTACGCTAGCAAAGCTCTAAATGTTGCTCAAAAGAACTATACTGTAACTGAACAGGAGCTTCTTGCAGTGGTTTTCGCTTTTAAGAAATTTTGATCCTACTTGCTTGGTACTAAGGTCATAGTGCATACTGACCATTCTGCATTGAGGTATTTGATAGCTAAGAAGGATGCAAAACTGAGGATGATTAGATGAGTGTTGTTGCTGCAAGAGTTCGACTTTGTGGTGAAAGATAGAAAGGGGACAAAATATCAGGTTGCCGATCATGATGTCAAGAAGTTCTTTTGGGATGAGCCTTATTTGTACCGTCATTGTGCTGATGGGATTATTCGTCGTTGTGTGCCTGAAGTGGAAATGTTGAGTATACTAGAGGCGTGTCATTCATCGCCTGTTGGTGGGCATCATAGTGGTATTCGGACTGCGCATGAAATTTTGCAATGTGGGTATTACTGGCCTACCATCCACCAAGATGCTTATGATTTCGCCAAGTCTTGTGACTGTTGCCAAAGAGAAGGTGAAATTTCAAAGAGGCAAGAGCTTCCTATGAATCCGATATTGGTGATAGAGTTATTTGATCTATGGGGCATTGATTTTATGGGTCTATTTGTGAGTTCACATGTGATGAAGTATATTCTTGTTGCGATTGATTGTGTCGAAGTGGGTGGAAGCAATTGCGCTTTCCAATAATTAAGGTAAAAGTGTCACCACATTCCTAAAATAAGATATCTTCTCCAGATTTGGTATACCTATGGAGATTATCAGCGATGGAGGTTCCCACTTCTGTAATAAGTTGTTCAAGGTGCTACTTGAGAAATATGACGTCCGCCATAATGTAGCCACTCCTACCACCCGCAATCTAGTGGGCAAGTTTAAGTGTCCAACAGAGAGATCAAACAGATTTTGGCTAAGAATGCGAATAAAACTGATTGGTCAAGGAATCTTGATGATGCTCTATGGGCCTATCGCACCGCTTTCAAGACTCTCATAGGTATGTCCCCCAACCAACTTGTATATGGGAAGTCTTGCCATTTGCCGGTAAAGCTAGAGCATAAGGCTATGTGGGCGCTAAAGAAGTTAAATTTGGATTGTGGGGCTGCATCGAATCAGAGAGTAAGTGACTTGAATGTTCTTGATGAGTTTCGCCTAAGAGCTTATGAAAGTTCAGCCTTGTACAAGGAGAAGATGAAGAAGTATCATGATCAAATGATTGAAAAGCAAGAATTCATTGTGGGTGATCTTGTGCTTCTATTCAACTCTAGGTTGCGCTTGTTTCCTAGCAAGCTCAAGTCCAAGTGGACCGGGCCATTCATAGTCACTCAAGTGTTCCCACATAGAGCAGTCGAGCTTGAGAATAATAAAGGAACGAGGTTCAAGGTGAACGGACAAAGGATCAAGATCTACATGGGAAAAGAGGAGAATGTGCAAGAGGTGGTTGAGGCCTACTATCTTGATGAAGTCTGAGTAATCTAGAGGCCCGAGTCGTGCCGCGACGTTAAATCAAGCGCTGCTTGGGAGGCAACCCAAGATGTATAGGTTTTTCTTTTCGGTTTAGTACTTTTCTTTGTTTATTTGCATTTCTGTATTCCTTTAGATAGGTGCTTTATTTGTGTGTTAGTGTTGGCTAGATATAGAATAGGGTCTGTGTCCAAAAAGTGTCCAGAAAATGTAAAAAGAGTGGCCTAATGATTGCTACATATGCAGGGACGAAAAGCAAAATCTACAGAAAAATGTCTGTTGCAGAGGTATACAAATCCCATCTACGGTCCGTAGGTCAATCCACGGACTGTAAATGGTGCCCGTAGATCCCAGGTAAGTCCTCTAATTTTTGTAAGTGTTGAGTGGCCTACAGACCTGACCTACGATCCGTAGGTCGACCCACGGCCCGTCGACGGGGTTTCGTGGGTCCAAACCTAGGGTTTGCCTGACCCGACCCAGATAGTTTAAAAATATAACCCTTCATTTTTATATTCATCCCCCACATTCAAATTTTCCTCCCAACCGTTTTTAACCCATTCCTCTCCCAAAATCACTCCATATTACTCCCTAATTGCATAAATCACTCCCTTTCCATTTCCCCAAATTCCCAAATCAATTTCCTCTCTCCCAAATTCCCCCATTCCCTATTTTTCACAGTTTGTAGTGTCCGAGTTCGAGTCTTAGGCTAGTAATAAGTTGTTGGAGTCTAAGAGCAACACACAATCACCCACTTCCTTTGCTTGAAAGTTAACCGACTTCCCTTTAACTGTGAATTTCGATTCATTGTTGTTTTTGAAAGTCATGAAGTGGATCTTGACCTTGGGTGTGATACTTTGTGTATTATTCATGAATTGTGTGTTAGAAATGCCCTTGGGACGATAAAATGTGAGTGTGTTGTCATCGTAATAAATTAACCCCGAGGAAAAGAGTCTAAATGAAAGTTCAACTTAGGGTTCCTAGTGTTATATGCAATAAATGTGAAATAATGTGTAATAGGAACCCTAGGGATGATAAACTATCATAAATTATGTTGAAATGCATGATTAAATGTAGGTTTATGGTTGAAATTGTTGAAAAATGGTTTTAAAATAAGGCATGTCTGATACCTGGCACAAATCTGATCCACGAGACCCCGTCTACGGACTGTAGGTCAATCTACGGAATGTAGATCAGGTCCGTGGTTTGTTGCACATAGAAAATCTACCAAGTGTGAAACCATAGAGGTGGACTACGGTCCATAGGTAAACCTACGGACCATACTGAACATTTGTGGTTCCCATCAGAGCCCAACTTTTTGGGACTTTTGACCTATGGAGGGGATCCACGGACGGTAGGCACCCATCGTAGGTAGCCACTGAAGCGACTATCTAAATTTTTTTTTTGTGTTTTGTTTTGGTTCATTCTTAGTTCTAAAATTGTTTCAAGTGTGTTATGGGGTTTATTTTGGTACTAATTAAGCATCCACAGGTACTATGGCTCCTAAGAAACCAATGACCTACACAAAAAGGGGCAAGACCGAATCCGTGGCGCCGACTTTTGGTTCATTGACATAGATACTGATGCGGAAAAGGATCTCACCTATGTCCCACCTGCCACCAGGACATCCCTTACAACACCCTGCACGACTTGGAATCAGTCCAAGCAAGTGGTTTCCGACGAAGTCATTGCCTCCCAGTCTGATGATGAGGATACACTGATCGAATCACCGGCTTGTTCTACTTCCGTCTCGGAGTCTGCCTCTGCTTCCAATTCTACTTTTGGGTCTACTTTCGGCTCCACACCGACTCTAGTTCACATAGGATGACAACCTCGTCTGATGAGGCCACTAGTGCGGGGGATAATACCGTACCACCTAGCATCGAGCCCACTCCAGTTGTGGAGGAGCCAAACAGGTGGTGCGTAGATGGTCAATGACAGAATACCGGGATGCCACGTTGATCACTAAGAATGAGAGACCAGCTCGTTTAGTATCTGAGAAGCGCCAAGTTCTTACGGGTAGCTTACACTTCGCGCCCACTATACAGGAGCTCTTCAAGAAATACAGGTGCGAGTGGATGGCCGAAGCCCGAGGTCTTATTGTGAGGAGATCGTGAGGGAGTTATATGCTTTCTACGCAGCCACCCTCCGAGGTTCTATTGACAGACGGGTCAAGCCACCACACAGCCTCCACTCACTGTGACACTAGTACGGGGGTTCTCCTTGGATATATCTGAGAACACTATACGTCGATTCCTTTACGATCCATCCCGCACTTGGGCACTCAACACGGCCGAATTTGACTATAGAGGGGATATTGTGAGGAGCAGGGCATTTAAAAGGAATGCCGAGTAGAGTGAGTCTGTGTTGCGGTGGTTAGCCTGTTACATTGCTACAGACTGAGAACGCGTCGAATGGGTCACCACCCCGGTCCTGAGCATCAAAAAGGCCACTCTCAATTTTGTGGCCAAGTTCTTCTGGCTGTTGGTACGGAATTGGATTTCTCCCACGCAGGCAGATAATGTGCTCACTTGGGATCGAGCAGTCATGGTGGCAGCCTTAGTGGTCAGGTTCGAGATTGATTTTGCTTGCATGCTCATTGCGAAGATTCACGAGAGGGCCTTCAAGGTCTTTACCACTTACCATTTCCCTTACCTCATCTTTCAGTTGTGCAGGGACTCTGGAGTGCTGGTGTAGCATTGTGACAAACTGGTCCAGGCGACCAAAACCCTAGATATCGGTCTTATCATAGATGAGGCCAATGTGGCTGCACCACGCAAAGAGCAGCAGGTTGAGGCGCCTCTACTGGGAGCAGATTTAGTGATCGATGTGGAGCAGATGCAGGTTGATGAACCTGCACCTCCATCCCCTACTGAGGATGCTCCAGTTTCTCATTTTCCTGCCGCTAGTCAGGTCCCTAGCTCTTCCAGAGCCATCCATACTTCAGGGTCTGCGGTTGTCTCTTAAGCTCAAGTTCAGAAATTGGAGGCCCAGATGGCCACCCTACTTAAGCGGATTAGGCCTTCGATGCGGCGCGCGATAGAGGATTCTGCGACTAGGGTGGAGCAACGGATGGAGCAGATGATGAATCGAAAGGTTCAAGCGGTACACCAGCGTCTTGATGCTTTCGAGTTGCAGGTCTTAGATCGACCAGCCCCCACTACAGATGTATCTATTTTTCGAAAGGATTTGGCTAGTCTCCAGGCTGATATAGACACCCTCCTAGCCCCTCCAAAGACTGATCTTGAGTCGGACCCTACTGCACCGGTTGATGATACGATGTTTGATGCCTTATTCGAGGATGCAATACAACCTTCTACTTCTTACCGTCATGCTGGGAAGTACCCCCGCTCTAGTCGAACGTCTAATGATACTGAGGTCGGAAGAGCTCGCAAGAGGGAGCGATAATAGTTTGAGGAGGCAAGGAGGGCATCTTTAGTTGATGAGGAGCAGCACCAGTAGAGGCTTAAGGAGGTTGGCATTGGTGCCTCGAGTAGTGTGAGCACTACTGATGGTGCGGTGCGAGCGACTGATAACATTTCTGAGAGTGCTGTGATAGGTGATGTGGGCACCACTGAGGGTGTTGTGATAGGTGATGTAGGCACTACTTAGGGTGACCCTAGTGTTGATCCAGTGGGCTCTGGGAAACCGGACCCACTCGCTTGTTGATAGGTCTTCGACGCTATGCGCCACATGTTTGCTTCACCCAATCATTTCTCTTTAATTTTGTGCATTGGGAACAATTACACTATATTTTGTTGGGGGTGGGGTAAATGGATTGTGAGTGATAGGGTGAAGTCTGAGTAACCCAACTCATAATCCTCTCTTGGAGTTTTCTTGCCTGTGTTCATTTTACCCAAGAGAGTGTTTTCATTTCTATTGAACCGGCATATGTTAGTATTGTATGTGTTGAAGCATGAGAAAGAATGAAGCATGATGGCATAATTAAGAATGAACCAGCATATGTTAGTATTGTAGTTCCTTCAAATGATTCAGAGAGGGTGTTCCTGATTTTAAAAAGTCTAAGTATGGATCTACGGAGAAGGCTCCACGGACCGTGGATCGAACCATGGTCCGTCCTGCTGATCCGTCGATTGTAACTAAGAGTTGGAGATTTTGATTGTTGGAAATTTGCCGAAGTCCTAAACCACGGAAGGGACCTATGGACCGTAGGTCAGTCCACGGTCCGTAGGTTAGTGTCATAGATCAAAACCGCATCCAGAAACTTTATTTCCTTATTTTGTTTCCTTTTTAGTTGGGACTTGTTTTCCTATATATAGGGGTTGTAAATTTCGTTTTTGGGGGTTAAACACTATTACTTTAGTTCTATTTTTTTGGCTTTGGAGATTAACTTGCAATTCTAGCAATTCTTGATTTCCTAAGTTCGTTTTGAAGATTTCGGGTTTCTTCTACTCATTACGTAAGTTCATGATTTCTTCATCTAAAAATATGAATTGTGTTCTTGCTATTATGGGTAACTAAATCCACAACTAGGGTTGTGGGAGCCATGAGCGATTAAGAAAGTATGAATAGTAACTAAGTAATTCTTGAATAGTGTTATTGCATGCATTGATAATTCTTTCGTTTAGAAGTCTATTTAACGATTGCAAACGTTAGAACTGGCCTTGTGGCTACTTGCCGGACCAAGGAGGTAGTTAATAAGAAAAGAATTATCAACATAGATTTAGTGTGATACTATCTAACAATCTAATGTCAATTGGTGCGAGGGTGAAACCTAAGCCATACATTGATGTGATAAATTATACATACGTAGCCAGACCAAGGTGCAATGTAAAATTCTCTAGTTGCCGGACCAAGAAATTAGAGATACATAACTTATCACTTTGCATGTAATACACTAGGAAAGGATTACTATTACTAGGATTACCATGTTATGAGCTTATGGGGAACACGTACACCCTAGTTATTTTCTCTCATTGATAAGAACAAAGTTTGAATCCTGCTCACTTGTTACTTAACTACAATCAAGCATTTGTTTCACATCCCCCCCCCATTACTTACTTGTCTCGAAAATATGTTGACTAAATGAATATAATCATAAGTTAAGTTTATGTCTAAACCATATTCCTCGTGGGATCGACCCCATCCTACTAGTTGGGTTCTTTATTTGATAACGATCGCTTATACTTCTTTAGGGAGGTGTAATTTGAGCGTATCAATCCCACCCCACCATTTGCATCCGGGGTGTGGACATTCCCATCAATGTTTCCTCCATTAATGATGTACTCGAGGTGCCCGAGGTCCCAACCACGGAGTACAAGGCCAAACTACGGGAGATGGACTTGGGTTGGTTGAGGGATACACTAGTGGAGCCTGTGCGCCGGGACATGGTTTACTGGCCTACCACCGAGGGCATCACCAGCACAGTCTAGTCAACGGATGCTAAGAGGTGGCTGTACTTGGTCACCAGGAGGATCAACCCGTCGGGCAACCGCACCGACGTGACCTTTCCATGGGCTCTAGTGGTGGCTTGTGCTATATATGGGATCGTGCTGAACGTGGGCGCACAGATCATCTCTAAGTGGAAGGTATTTTATAGGGGCAACAAAAAGGCTTTCTTCCTGCCAGGGCTGGTGACTGCACTGTGCAAGAGGGCGGGAGTGCCACTCTTGGACACGGACAATGTACTTCCTATGGATCCCCCCCTTTACCCTCTTTTAGTTAGGCAAGGTTCTATTTCCAGGAGCAAGTGGAGGAGGACAGACAGGGCCAGCAGCAGTCAGCCGGTTGCAGAGGCAGACGACAATGCAGGCGACGACACTCATCCCACCCGGTCTTAGCCTCCACTTTCAAGTGCACAAGTAGAGGAGGATCTAGCGGCCGTTCGGAGGAGATTTGGACGCTCCTTTGCTAACATCACCTATTTCCAGCCACCACTGCTCTTGAGGTCAAGATGCTCCGCTGTGAGCTACGTTAGGAGAAGAGGAAGGGTCTGGAGAGGGATTGACTGATGGTCAGAATATGAAAGGCCGTGTGGATCATTTTCACTTGTGCTGCCCTCGGACATGAGGTTCCCCGAGTCGAGAGAAGAGATTTCCAACATTTTACTTTCATGGATGAGGCCGTGAAAGACCTGGTATCCCTGGAGGATCTAGACTCTAATGATGACACCTCCTAGTCCCAGGGGTCCTGATTTAGTTTTCACCCTTGCTAGCATGTAATCAATAACACTATATTTTATCTTTTCGCTTTTTCTTATACTTTTTGTACGCACTTGAATGCTAATTTGTGTTGTCTATTACAACCAATATTTAAATGCTAAGGTTTATAACCTATAATCGATTGATGAGCACTGACTTAGGTTGCGGGGATTAACTCATACATGATTCGGGTGTATTTGGGTGACTTGGGAAAAACAAAGGAAACAAGGTTGAGATTCTGTCTTGCCCTGTCCCGCTCTGGTGAGAAAATTTCCGCCCTGGCGGCCTTGCTCTGGTGTAAATAGTTTCGCCCCAGCGGCACAGACGAAAACAATGACCAGGCTAAAATTTCTTGGGGTTTTTTCTCGTTTCTAAAGTTCTCCCTTGATTCCCAGGTTATGACCAGGATATTTAGGATAATTCCCTTAGCTAGGATGGTTAATATCTACTTCGGGTCAACCCCAAGGTACATATTCCAGAATCTATCCTTATTTATTCAATTCCACCAACACGCACATCCCTCAAATATGCCCATACACTCTGAGTTATAGTTAGTCGCAAGACACGTCCAAATTTCATTTTACTAACCACCTAGTATATTAGCTAACCTTTGTACCGAGCTTAGTCATGACTTTTCTTTCCAACAACAAGTTCACGAAACTAAAGAAATAACAACTAGGGGTGGGCTTTCGGTAGTTCGGTTCGGTTCGGTTCGGTTCATTTTTTTTGGTTTTTTCGGTTATTGATTTTGTTGTACCGAACATCGAACCGAATTAATTCTGTTCAGTTCAGTTTTTTGCAATACGGTTCGGTTCGGTTCGGCTTATTAAATTCGGTTTTTAATGTTGTAGTACTGTAGTTCGCCGGTGTTAGATCGCGTTAGGTGGAGGCTGTTTGCTGACAGGCAGACAACACTGGCCGACGGATGAACACTGCAAATTGCTGGAGCCTAAGATTTTGAACGAAAAAAGTAAAAAAGACAAAAAAAATCGGAATGAGAAATAAAAAATTGAAACGAATGCTACGCCTGCAACTTGGAGTTGGAAGAGGAGGTGTGGCGGCTCGGTATTGACATTTGGAATGAAAATTAAAAGACTAAGTCAAAAATGAAAACTAAGGGATGCTGACCAATAGTCACTAGAAATTAGAAAATATATAATATAATATTTATAATTAAATAATATTTAAAATAGTAATGCATAAATTTCGGTAAAACCGAAAAATTGAAATACAAAAATTGTGTTATCGAAAACTGAACCGAAAAACCGAACTAACAAAAATTATGAACCGATACCGAACCGAAAAACCGAAACCGAAAATTGAAAAAATTTGGTCCGGTTCGGTGTTTCAGTTTTTGGTATTCATGCCCACCCTTAATAATAACTCGCACAGTTTTGAATATTTAGTCTAGCATGCTACATATACCAAAGTTCAGACAAACACTTATTGAGAACGTAACCATATCATAGCATTCAAGAAAAAACATTCTTCACACCAACAGCTAATTCCGACAATAAGAAAAGAACACATTTATAGTTTCAAGTTACAACTAACAGACAAGTCCCAATTATTAATTAGTTCGTCTCATAGATGAGCAATGTTGATCATCCATGTATTTATTCAGCCTCTAAGGTCAGATACCAATTAGAACCTTCTCAGTTCCAATTACCTTGCTTGGGTCCCCGTCAATTGGGACTATGATGTTCGGTTTCCTTTTTTGAGATAAAAAATTGAAAGCGGGAAATACCAATTGGACTCAATTCATACCATAAGAGACAAATCACACGAAAGGAGATAAGAAATGAAACGACTCCCTAGAATGCTTCATAGCTTCTTGAAGATTAGATGTGGACGTCTACACACCAATCCACATGAGTCTACTCCACATTTGCTCTTGTACTGGGAGGCCGGTAACCTGGGCTCTGATACCAATTTGTCACGACCCAACCCACTGAGTTGTCACGCCCCGAGACTACACCCTAGAAAAATACCTTTAAAACAAGTAAACTGAACTGCTCAAAATATAACTTAGAATGTATTATAATAACATTCACTGCCAAAAGTGGCAACTCAAGTCTCAACTTAACTGAAAAGTAAAAGTAAAGACTTATGAACTAACATCACTAATTTTGTCTATAAAGCCTCTAAACTCAGAGGGATGTCGGGACAACACCCCCGATCATCCTAACAACTGAAATAAGCAGCAATAAAACAAAACATAACCTAAAGGGATCCTCTGGAAAGCAAGGAGGCTCACCAACTGACTCTGAGTGCTCAACTGGATCAACGATGTGTTGGATGCTGATCCTGGTTACTTGTGTCTGCATCATAGGACGATGCAGGCCAACTGGCATCAGTACATTGAATGTACGAGTATGCGAGTTGGAATGCTAAACATCACATAAGCTTGAAAAGATTATGAAAGAAACACTTACCTTGGCTCTTCTTAACTCATGAATACATAACTGAACTCATTTCAATATAAAGCAGTGTAAATAAATGCAGTATAAAGAAAAGCTTTAAAACATGATTTTCAATTCTGTGTATTTAGAAATACAATAATAACTCTGTATGTATGCAAAGATAAAATATGAACTCTGTTTGTATATGAAAATACAAATATTTCTAATGTATATAAAAATAAAAAAATACTGTTGTGGGAGTTTCTCTAACCGACAACCATCACTTAAGAGCTATCGTGATGATACAACATTTTGCCTCACACTGCCAAGGTCGTCCTATACCTTGCCATGGGTATAGAACTTGAACTACTAAGTGGATCCACTAGTCTATGCTAAAAAGCACTAAAGGAACATCTAAAAAGTATGACCCTTATCTACCCATGGTGGCTACATGGTTTATGGGGGCTGTGAGTTGTCTGAACTCTTCCCCATATCAGTGCTCAATACTACTCCCAAAAATATAATATTAGCTCTTATGTTTAAAAACATACTTCTTTTGTGATTTGAGATTAGTTTCTCAAAAACTTAGCTCAAAGTCTATCTTGGAAATCAAAGTTTCCCCTCTTGCTTCATTTAGAAAGCGATTACTCTTTTCTGAAAACTAGTCCGAAGGCTTTTTGGAAATCGATGTTTCCTTTCTTATTTAAATGTGAAAACATTTAAAACCCTTTGGGAATATATAGTTCCCATATAATTTTGAAGAAATGAACTTCAAACTTCACTCTTTACTCAACTTGAACTTTAAGTCTTAAAACAAAGTTAAAAGCATTTGCAAAAGACTTCTTGAAAAGACTATAAGAACTTCCTAAACTTGGCTCTTAACTTTCCTTGAATTTGAATTTATGGATTCAAGGTTATGATTCATGTTTCTGGATGATTTCTAGATGTCTAGAAGTCATTTAGAGTAGTTAGAATCAATAAGAAGTGTTAGTACACTTTAGAAGGACTTAAATAGGCTAAACGATGAAAACTGGTGAAAATCGACGATTTGGGCGCATCCCGGGCGTGCCGTGCCAGCCCTAACTTACTGGGGCTCAAATCTGGTACACTGCTGGCGCGCCGCCCCAGCCTCCTGGCGCTATGGGGGCGCAACGCGCCTCGCCCTCCCTAGGTTTGTCTGAAATCATTTTAATTGATTCCTTTTCTCAATACTTTCTTAGATTCAGATACCCAACATATATACACTAGAATCTAACTTGAAACAACTCTTAACATTGCTATAACGTCTCAAGAAAACCCATCAATCCCAAGTAAGTTCAAGAATGAAAACAATTCAAGAACACAGCTCAAGAACATCAAATCCTAACACTTTTAGGACTAAAATCGCTGAATTAAACATAATTGGCACGTGGCTGAATGGACCCAACGCTATGTGATCTCACATACCTTGTAGGGATCACACCCGACGAAATCCACAAGATAATCTCTACGAATCTTGAACGAATCTTGAACGTTTTTCTCCTTTCTCCTCTTTTCTTCTTTCCCCAAGCCCTAGCGTAAAATTCACTTTTCTAAAACTTTCTAAAATCAGACTTTACCCCAATTAAACTCCTAAAAATGAATTAATTAAGTTGAGTAAGGAAAAGAACAAACTACCCTTCCAAAATCCGAATTGGATTTTCCTTATTCAAATAGCCCAACTTCCGAAGGGCATAACTTACTCATATGAACTTGAAATCGCGCAAACTTGGTGGCGTTGGAAAGATCAGTCCAAGAGATTTCCAACCATATCTGGAAGTATACCTAACTCATCCTGATCTAGGAGTTATGGCCATTTGAAGTTGACCAAAACTCAACTTCTCTTAACTTTAACAAATTTCCAGAATTCCATTCTTTCCAAAAATGACTATTTCCAATTATTAGCTTCTTCCTAGTTACTTCAAATTGCGAGATGTTACAATATTTCCCCCTAGGGAACATTCGTTCTCGAATGATATTACTCTTACTAGGCTAAGGGTGGTAACATCATGTTCAAACACCCAACAAGCAAATGCAAACAAACAACATGCTCACTCAAAATTTAAAGAGTACTAAGAAGAAAATTAAATTAGTACCTTGGTCTACACTTTCTCCGGATTCAAAGAGATGTGGTTATCTCTTCTTCATATCCTCCTCAACTTCCCAAGTAGCTTCCTCAATAAATTGGTTCCTCAAAAGGACTTTGACTGATGTTACCTCTTTTGTTCTCAACTTGCGAACTTGGCGATCTAGAATCTGAACAGGAATCTCCCCATAAGATAAGCTATCTTTGATCCCAATATTTTAAGTTGGTATGATTAATGAAGGATTGCCCATGCACTTCTTCAACATGGAGACGTGACATACTAGATGAACTGCTGCTACCTCTTGTGGTAGCTCTAACTCATAAGCTACTTTGCCAACCCTCTTGGATATTCTACAAGGGCCAATATACCGGGGACTAAGCTTTCCCTTCTTACCAAATCTCATAACACCCTTCATGGGTGAAAATTTCAAGTAGGCTCAATCATCCACTTCGAACTATAACTCCCTTCTCCTAACATCGGTGTAAGATTTCTGACGACTCTGTGCCGTTTTCAACCTCTCTTGAATCACTTTCACCTTCTCCATAGCTTGATGAACTAAATCTGGTCCTATCAACCCAGTTTCACCAACTTCAAACCATCCAATAGGTATGCATCTTCTCCCATAAAGAGCTTCATAAGGAGCCATTTGGATGCTCGAGTGGTAACTATTGTTATAAGAAAACTCTATAAGAGGTAGGTGATCATCCCAATTACCTTTGAAATCAATCACACATGCCCTCAACATATCCTCTAAGGTCTGAATGGTGCGCTCTGCTTGCCCATCTGTCTGAGGATGAAATGCAGTACTTAAGTTCACCTTTGAACCCAAGCCTTTTTGGAATGACTTCTAAAATTGTACGGTAAATTATGCACCTCTATCTGATATAATCGAAACAGGGACTCCATGAAGTCTTACCACCTCCTGAATATATAACCTGGCATAATCCTCTATTGAATGGGTAGTCTTTACCGGCAAAAAGTAGGTTGATTTGGTCATTCGATCCACAATCACCCAAATAGAATCATGCTTCCTGCGAGACCTTGGTAAACCTGTGATGAAGTTCATATTAATAATTTCCCACTTCCATTCTGGAAGTTCTATATTCTGAGCCAAACCATCGGGACTTTGATGCTCTACTTTAACTTGTTGGCAATTTGGACACTTAACATCAAATTCTGCAATGCCCTTATTCATACTATTCCACCAATACACCTCTCTCAAGTCACAATACATCTTTGTTGAACCCGGATGAATGGAATATCTGGAGCTATGAGCTTCCTCCATGATCCTCTCTTGGAGTCCATCAATCATTGGTATACACAATCTACCTTGATATCTCAATACACCTTCTCCCCCTTGTTCAAAAGCTAATACTTTTTGCTTATGAACATTTGCCTTTAACTCAAGCAAAGAGGATCTTGGTCTTAGTTTTCTTTCACTTCTGACACTAATGATGATTCAACCCCATTCATCACCATTCCTCCTTCTTTTATGGAATCCATTAGTCGGACTCCTAATCGTGCAAGTTTATGCACATCTTTCGCTAACTCTCTCTCTTTTCTTCCTCAACATGGGCGGTACTACCCATAGACAACCTGATTAAAGCATCAGCAACAACATTTGCCTTACCTGGGTGATAAAGAATACTCATGTAATAATCCTTGAGTAATTGTAACCACCTCTTTTGTATGAGATTAAACTCTCTCTGAGTGAACACATATTGAAGGCTTTTGTGATTAGTGAATACATCAACATGAACACCATACAAATAGTGATGCTATATCATCAAAGTAAATGGGTTGGATAGTTCTTCTCATGAACTTTCAACTGTCTGGAGGCATAAGCTATAACTTTGCCATTCTGCATTAACACACAACCCAAACCAACTCTAGATCCATCACAATACACCACAAAACCTTGAGTACCTTCTGGTAAGGTCAAAATTGGGGTAGTAGTCAACCTCATTTTCAATTCCTGAAAGATTTTCTCACAAGTTTCATACCATTGAAATTTAACTGTCTTCTGAGTTAATTTGGTCAAATGGGATGAAATGGACGAGATCTCCTCTACAAACCTTCTATAATAGTTAGCTAAACCCAAGAAACTCCTAATATCAGTTGGAGATGTGGGTCTAGGCCAATTCTGCACTGCCTCAATTTTCTGAGCATCAACTTTAATTCCCCCTCCAGACACAATATGGCCTAAGAATGCCACAGACTCAAGCCAAAACTCACATTTAGAGAACTTAGCATATAACTCCTTATCTTTCAAAGTCTGAAGAACTATTCTGAGATGACTAGCATGATCTTCTTCATTCTTTGAATAGATTAGTATGTCATAAATGAAAACGATAACAAACATATCTAAATAAGGTTTGAACACCCTATTCATAAGGTCCATGAACGCTGTAAGTGCATTGGTAAAACTGAACGAAATGACCATGAACTCATAATGACCATAACGAGTCATGAAAGCTGTCTTTGGAATATCACATTCCCTTACTCTTAACTGATGGTAGCCTGATCTGAGGTCTATCTTAGAGAAACATGTAGCACCCTGAAGTTGATTGAAAAAATCATCAATCCTTGGGAGAGGATATTTGTTCTTGATGGTAACCTAGTTTAACTACCGATAATCTATACACATTGTAAGGGAACCATCCTTCTTCCTCACAAATAAGACCGGAACTCCCCAAGGTGAGACACTTGGTCGAATGAAACCTTTCTCTAAAAGATCTTTCAACTCTATTTTAATTCTTTCAACTCTGTTGGTGCCATGCTGTATGGCGGAATAGAGATATGACGAGTATCTGGAAGAATATCTATACCGAAGTCTATCTCTCTTTCAGGAGGGACTCCAGGAAGATCGTCTTGAAACACTTCTGGAAACTCTCTTACTACTGAAACTAACTGAATAAGAGGTATCTCAACACTAGAGTCATTTACTCAGACTAAGTGATAGACACACCCCTTGGAAACTAACTTTCTTACCTTAAGGTATGAAATGAAACGACCCTTAGGCACTGTTGAACTGCTTTTCCACTCTAAGACTGGCTTATTTGAAAACTGAAACTTGACAACTCGAGTTCTACAATCAACTGAGGCATAATAGTCATGAAGTCAGTCCATACCAAGAATGACATCAAAATCTACCATGTCTAACTCAATTAAATCAACCATGGTATTGTTGTGATTGACAAAAATGAGACAATCACGATAAGCTCTCTCTGCTAGAATGGACTCACCAACAGGTGTAGAAACAGTGAATGGTTCAGTAAGTTGTTTAGGAATAACATCAAAATTCATAGCAACATATGGAGTTACAAAGGATAAGCTCGCTCCTGGATCTAGCAAAGCATAAAAAGTAAAGTCAAAGACTTGGATCATACTAGTGACAACATCTGGCGAATCCTCTTGCTCTTGGCAATTGTTGATAACATATAAGCGGTTTGTTCCTCCGCCAGTACCGGAAGTAGTCCCTCTAGGTGTAACTCTGTCTGGTGGAGCAAATGAAGAAGACTGGGCTCTATTTCCCCCATTACCATTACCTTGCCTGTTCTTTGGTCACTCTCGCATGAAATGCCCATTCTGACCACACTTGAAACAACCAGTGGAGCCCTCACGACAAGTACCTGAGTGGTTCCTACCACACTTGGTGCATGCATGAGGCTTAATACACCCTTGCGCCACACTACCCTGAGAATATGCAGGTTTAGCTCTAGAAATCTGACTATTGTACTTACCTTTGTTCATAGGTGCAGGTGCACTAGCAGATGATGAGCAGGTCCCTTTTGTTTATGTTGGAAAGATGACCGGTTGACATTACTCTTCTGCTGCCTGGACTCATTCCGTGTCTTAGCTCGCTTGTTCTTAAACTCTTCCCTATCTCTTAACTTCTCTTCCACAACTTGTTGCACATATACCATTAACCTCGAGATGTCTA
Source organism: Solanum gracilifrons (assembly GCA_029582605.1). Lineage (NCBI taxonomy): Eukaryota > Viridiplantae > Streptophyta > Magnoliopsida > Solanales > Solanaceae > Solanum > Solanum gracilifrons. The sequence continues at coordinate 13,380 of JAJOOH010010429.1, read as the reverse complement.
TGTCCCCAATAACCATTGTTGCCCTACCTTCCTTACTTGATAGACGAGTCAACCCAACAACGAATAAAATCATCCTGCTCCTCATGTAGTCAACCATCTCTTTGCTTCTCTTAGATCACGGGGAAAGAAATGCCTCATGAAAGCACTCTCAAAATAGTCCAACTCACAAACGGTTACGCGTAACCACGAGTTAGAAAGAAACATTTTAGAGATCAAACTTTAAAGCACGAATTGAGTGTGAAAGAAGTGATAAGTTTTCCTAAATGTTGCAGCCTCCTAATTATAGATGTGGTGCGCTTCACACCGATAACTAGGAATCTACAGACACGACTTCATAGACTCCCTAAGACTCTTGAACTCTGGGCTCTGATACCAAGTTTGTCACGCCCTAAGCCTACACCCTTGACATGGCCAGCACTCGAGAACCATTGCTAGCCTCAAGAGAACCCTTGGCCTGGCTTTCTCAGTGGAAGACTTTACCCAAGAAAATACCTTCAAAATAAGTAAACTGAACTGCTCAAAACATAACTTAGAATGTATTATAATAACATTCACTGCCAACGTGGCAACTCAAGTCTCAACTTAACTTAAAAGTAAAAGTAAAAACTCATGAACTAACATCACTAACTCTGTCTATGAAAGCCTCTAAACTCTAAGGGATGTCGGGACAAGACCTTCGATCATCCTAACAATTGAAATAAGCAGCAATAAAACAAAACATAACCCAAAGGAATCTTCTGGAAGGCAAGAAGGCTCACCAACTGACTCTGAGTGCTTAACTAGATCAACGATGCACTGGATGCTGATCCTGGTTACCTGTGTCTGCATCGTAAGACGATGCAGGCCAACTGACATCAATACATTGAATGTATAAGTATACGAGTTGGAATGCTAAACATAACATAGGCTTGAAAAGATTCTGAAAGAAACACTTACCTTGGGTCTTTTCAACTGAACTGAACTGAACTGATTTCAATATAAAGCAGTGTAAATAAATGCAGTATAAGAAAAGCTTTAAAACATGGTTTTCAATTATGTATATTTAGAAATACAATAATAACTCTTGTATGTATGCAAAGATAAAATATGAACTCTGTTTGTATATGAAAATACAAATATTTCTGATGTATATAAAAATACAAAATACTGTTGTGGGAGTTTCTCTAACCGAAAACCATCACTTACGAGTTATTGTGATGATACAGCATTTTGCCTCACGCTGCCAGGGCCGTGCTATACCTTGCCATAAGTATAGAACCTGAGCTACTAAGTAGATCCACTAGTCTATGCTAAAAAGCACTAAATGAATCATCTAAAAAGTATAACCCTTTTCTACCCATGGTGTCTACATGGTTTATGGGGGCTATGAGTTGTCTGAACTCTCCAACATATCGGTGCTCAATACTACACCCAAAAATATAATGTTAGCTCTTATGTTTAGAAACATACTTCTTCTGTGATTTGAGATTAGTGCTCAAAAACTTAGATCCAAGTCTATCTTGGAAATCAAAGTTTCCCCTCTTGCTTCATTTAGAAAGCGATTACTCTTTTCTGAAAACCAGCCTGAAGGCTCTTTGAAAATCGAGCTTTCCTTTTTTGTTTAAATGTAAAAACATTTTAAACCCTTTGGGAATACATATTCCCCATATACTTTTGAAGAAATGAACTTCAAACTTTACTCTTTACTCTTTACTTAACTTGAACTTTAAGTCTTAAAACAAAGTTAAAAGCATTTGCAAAAGACTTCTTGAAAAGACTCTAAGAACTTCCTTGACTTAGCTCTTAACTTTCCTTGAATTTGAATTTATGGATTCAAGTTTATGATTAATGTTTCTGGATGATTTCTAGATGTTTAGAAGTCATTTAGAGTAGTTATAATCAATAGGAAGTGTTAGTACACTTTAGAAGGACTTCAATAGGCTAAACGACGAAAACTAGTGAAAACGACGATTTGGGCGCATCACGGGCGCGCCGTGCCAGCCCTAACTTACTGGGGCTCAAATCTTGCGCACTACTGGCGCGCCGCCCCAGCCTCTTGGCACTATCGGGGTGCAACTCGCCTGGCTCTCCCCAGGTTCGTCTGACGAGTTTTTCAACTCGTTTTCTGATCCTAAATCGTTTTAAATCGATTCCTTTTCTCAATACTTTCTTAGATTCAGATACCCAACACATGTACACTAGAATCTAACTCAAAACAACACTTAACATCGCTAAAATGTCTCAAGAAAATCCATCAATCACATATAAGTTCAAGAACGAAAACAATTTAAAAACACAGCTCAAGAACATCAAATTCTAACTCTTTTAGGACGAAAATCACTGAATTAAACATGATGGCGCGGGGGTGAATGGACCCAACGCTATGTGATTTTACATACCTTGTAGGGATCACCCCCGACGAAATCCACAAGCTAATCTCGACGAATCTTGAATGAATCTTGAACGTTCTTCTCCTTTCTTCTCTTTTCTCCTCTCTCCAAGCCCTAGCGTGAAATTCACTTTTCTAAAACTGACTAAACTCAGACTTTATCCCAATTAAACTTCTAAAAATTAATTAATTAAGTTGGGTAAGAAAAAGACCAAACTACCCTTTTAAAATCCGGATTGGACTTTCCTTATTGGAACAACCTAACTTCCGAAGAGCATAACATACTCATATGAACTCGGAATCGCGCAAACTTGGCGGCGTTGGAAAGATCATTCCAATAGATTTCCAACCATATATGGAAGTACACCTAACACATCCTGATCTAGGAGCTATATACATTTGAAGTTGACCAAAACTCAACTTTTCTTTACTTGAACAAATTTCCAGATTTCCATTCTTTCCAAAAATGACTATTTCCAATTATTAGCTTCTTCCTAGTTACTTCAAATTGCAAAATGTTACACGAGTCATGCAGGCACCTACTCTGACACCTAAGTAGGAGAATCCTCAATTTCCGACCATTTTTAAGACATGTGGAAGACAAAGAAAAAGGAAGAACGATTCACATTCCTAAGATTTTTATAAAATAAGAGTTTAAAACAACAACTTAAGGTAAGACTTGTAAAGTAATTAACACCTCTAATGATCTAGTCTAAACAGGTACAAGAGATACTAAGAGTACAAAGTAAACATAATAATGAAAAGACTCAGCTCCCACCATGCGAAAGGAAAAATAGAAGCTGTTGGAGATTACCATCGCCTTCACCTATGAAACACCACTGATCTTGCAACCAGACTATGCCAAAATGCATAGCAAGAGTGGTATCAGTACAACCATATGTACTGGTAGGCATCATCGATCAACTCGAATACCTACCGCATAATATCAGGAATCAACTGGCGAAATATGTAATAAAACTGTTCATTCCTCCACCTTTATAGTTCCCTATCCTTACCATGTCCAGATACTTAAATCCCACTAGTACACTAGACTCTGACCCCTCACTCACTTCATTCGTAATCATACCTAATCATTTTATCCCTTAAGGAAAATATGAATATACTACTACCAACCCAGTCAATACTCACAACACGCCCTTACTTCATTCCCGTCTCCACTTCACTTATAACTTCATACTACGCTTATCGAGGCCTACTATTCGTTCATATTACTACCCCCTCGTGGGGAAAGACCCAACTATAAAACACTATCACTAAACACCACCCCCAAACCTCAACAATAACACCCATGACCACATTCTAATTAACAAGGATAGCACTGGAACCCTTACTTCCCCCTTACCATGCCACAACCCAATTTGAGACTCTACCATTCACGATTCATTACCCAAACATATATTTCCAAATACCTTACAACATCACAACCCACACATATGCCTATACATAATGCGCAACCCATTTATCATATCAGGATTCAATGTACAATTCCACATTCTCAATAATACACATAGATGACAAGTCAATGGTTATCTAATGGAATTCACACCCAAACTGCTAGTGTACCGGTACATGGTACCCGGTCTAATTTAGTGTGCCGGGCGTGACACCCGATCCCATGTATGCACCGAAACATGGCACCCGATCTAAGTTAGTGTGCCGGAACGTAGCACCTGATCCAATGCAAGTTAGTGTGTCGGTACGTGACATCTGATCCAATGCATCACAACACCAGTACAATCACATTCATGACGTACAATACTCACATCATATAGTCAAATACTCAAGTTCTTGTCATGCATTATTCATAATAAATTTATTAGGTTTGTTACTACTGTTACACTTTGCTTATACACATGCATATCATACAGTCACCAGTCAACATACATCACACCAAATAGGAAATCACAACCATCCCCAACCTTAGTTCATGAGATAGGGCTTTCTCCTATAGTGTACGTCTGATATAATGCTTAGGAATATATGCATAATCTACTATTTATTTTGTTGGTGCGAAAGCCTATGCATGAATTCTACCGTCAAGTTCCAACATACTACGCAATGGATAATAAATTTATAACTACTCGATTAATAAAACCTACCCTACTTGGGCGCCAAGTAGTTGCACGGAATTATAGCTCCAACTTTGGTTTCCGGATGACAAGAAAGTGAATTTGGCCAAGAATTCACAAGTTATCAATCTCTTTACGCTAAAAATCTTTTTCTCCTTCTTTCCCAAGTCTAGAGAAGATTTTGGATGGTTTCTAGGGTGATTCCCTCATCTTTTAGGTGTTTTGGGATAAAAGAGAAAATCAGACTTCGCGTTATATACATTCTGTCTCGCCTATTCCGCTCTGGCGGCTACTTATCCCGCTACAGCGTTGCCGCCCTAGCAGCATCTGGCCTGCTCTAACGAGACAGTGTCCCCAGCATTTCCTGACGTGTTTCGCTTTCTAATTAACGATGGTTCGGGTCGTTACAAAAAGGGTCACAAATTCAACCCAAATTTGATCCACCCTACAAGCCCAAGTTTTAATAAATTGGACATACACTATATTACAAAGGGGAAATTTAAAAAAACATCTAAGATTAGAAACATAATCAGGCTATAGTGTGCTTAATTATGATTCATAGTGTTATAAGGAGGAGAGAAGCGAGCGATATTTGAAAGTGAAAGGAGAGAGATACAATTGATTTATATATATGTGCGAAGAAGAGGAAAAAAAGTTGAAGGCAAAGAAGTTTATCTCAAAGAAGAAGAATTTGAGATTGTCTTTAAGTATCTCTAGAAGTTCTTTAAGATATCCATATTAGTTATCAGTTTGAAAATGATTTTGTGTTTTAGGCCATTAACTTGTCATTTAGATTAACAATTTTTAAATTTCCTTAATAGTTTAACTGATAACCCAATAAAAATATTATGTGTCCTCTCTTTTCTAGTACTTATGATATGTTTCATTCTTTTAGTTCTCTAATATTTGTAAGCTTCTTCCTTTAGTATGTAAACAAGTATGTTGAAGCATTACTAGATAATGTGTCAAAGTTTCAAATTAGGAAAGATGATGTTTCTTTGTATTTTTATTCTGGAAACACTATGAATAGGTGTAGAGTATTTAACTCATTTAGAAAAACACTTATCAAGTTTTCCCATAAAGGATCTAGGGTGTGTTCGGCATATAGGAAAATTCATTTTTCATGAAAAAAAGTTTTTCAAAAAAAATAAGTAGATTTCTTGCATATTTTTTGTATTTAGTATGTAAGCCAGAAATATTAGTTATTTGAAAAGTATTTATATATGATCAAGACAAATACTCATTATGGGAGGTGGGCGTGGGAGGAGAAGGGTGTGGACATGTGGGGTAGTGGGAATAGCTGGGTGACTACGGACATAAGGTGTTGGATGGTGAATTTGACATAATAATATATAGAATATTATTTCTAAAATTTATTTCTCTACTTCTATTTGAGATAATTATTTTTTCCATTTTTATGAAACTTGTATTCCTAAAAAGAAAATATTTTTTTAAAAAAATTGATTGATCTAACATGCGAAAATTGAAAAGTATATCTTGAAATATCTGCATTAAGACTTGTCAAATTTAATTTAGAGAAACAACAAAGAAAAAGAAGGTTAAAACAATACAAGATCATCTGATCATGCGAATATAAAAAGCAAAAGTACATGAAATGATTAATAGACAAAAGTTAACTAGCCAAATTCAACAGGATTATGAGCATCTCTTATGTCCCTCCTTGCGTTTTAACTAAGTTTGAATTATTCTTTCAAGATTGCATTCCTCTTCTTTTCTGGTATTGACGCATCCATCTTCTTAAAATGTCGAATCTGTCTCTGTTTAGGAGAAAACAAACTTTCTACATACGGTACAATCCAATTGATGTAGTAAAACAACGAATCAATCTCAGGAACTTCAACTATTTTGCTTCTCTCTCCATTTGTATTGTAGACCTCGAAATCACCTTTATACCTTAGAAAAATTATGTATTCATTAATTTTCATTAATTTCACGCGCCTCAAGCAACGTCCATAATACATCGATGTAATCGTCAAGATCTTACTCCATGTGGTGCTCATTGATCCATTTTTTTTCATATGCCACACTTCAAAATCACGACTTGCTAAATCGTGCATTCTAGTCAAACAAAGATTTTCTTCTAAAACATGCAAAATTGGATTTTGGAACCTTAGAATCCGATCTGGAAATAATACTTCTTCAAATTATTCCTTCTCCAAGCAAAAACTTAATAATAGATTCATTCACACTTTCAGATAAATCTGTCATCACTATCATATAAACGATACCATCTATGCTAACAATATCTCCTTCACGGAAAAAGTTATACGAAGGAAACTTGCCAATCAATTTCCACGAGTTATCTCTCGTCGAAAAGAGATCGATCTCAAAATGACCATTTGAGTTATCTTTTTCCCCTACTCTAACTATTTTATAATCATCAATAGACGAAACATAGCCCAAACCATAAATAGCAGGAAACCGCTTTCTATCTGACTTTTTCATTTTAGGGATTGAGCTTGGAATTTTTCTTAATTCCCTGATGGCCGGGTTCCACAAAATGATCAAATCATAAGGGAAAACCATAAGAATTATACCATTATTAGAAGAACTAACAAAACTTACGCTACTCAAATGATTGATTCCTGGAATTGGAGACTCGATAAGAGAGGCAGCAGAATCATGTTGAAGTGGAGTGTTTACAGAGAAAAAATAGTCGTCCTTGGTTTTCCATTCACCACCAGTCAAGAAGAATTTATGACGATTCACATCCTTTTTAGACATATCATAGTGCTGCTTGATGAATTGGGGATCTTCAATTAAAGAGCACCATGATTTGCAAACGCATTTGAATCGTAAAAGCGATTTGACATTAAGTTTTAGAAGAATGTTAAAGGTGATATCATTAGGCATTTTGAAGATCTTTGGATTAAGCAACTGATTTATTGTGGTTAGTGTTGTGAGTTTGTGTTTTTTCTTATTCCATAAGGAGTATTTAAGCTCATTTTCGTCAACTAATTTTCTTCATCACAAGGACAATATTGTAATTTCATGTTCATCACGAAATTAATGCTCAGTATATCACGTGCTTCTGGTAGCAAGTAGAAACTTGTTTTGCATAGATTTTTGTTCTGTCAGTTGCCAGCTAGAAAATCACTGCTTTTGAGATTAACAGAAATTGATTTTTAGAAACTAAAAAAATATAATTTTACTAAAAATACTTTTGAAAAAAATTACACTTAGAAATACTTTTTAAGAAATTGTTAGAAACACTAAATCACTCAAAAGTCTATTTAAAATTAATTGATCAAACAACAAATCCATTCTCCCAACTAACTTTTCTAAAAGAGTATTTTTCTTAAATTTTAAATAATTCAAAATAAACTGATATAAGAATAAGAAAGTTGGTCAAACAGTTTATAAAAGTGACCTCTTCTTGAGGTATAAATATCTTCTTTGTTTTATAGCTGATCTTATGGTATAAATATCAATTCTAACTTTCATCTTTTTTTGTTTTTACATTAAGGGTAATTAATGAGTTTGACTTTTAATTTAGTTGTATTACACTAATTACTACTCAACAATAATTGTCCACTATACGATTTTGGGATGTTTAACAATATTTGTCCACTTTACAAAATTAATGAACTAATTTACACTTAGTTCCTAATTTACCCTTATCATTTATTATAGTCATTTCTCTATTATATTTTTCAGACATTGTATTTATACATTTAAAGGGTGATTAGTAAGATTACCTTTCTATTTATAGTTTCTTAAGAAGTATGCAAAGTCAATTGTGGACAAGTATTGTTGGACAAATAGAGTATATGAAACACAAAAATAATCATTAAGTTCTACATTACTCCAATTAGAATTACTTAATTGGACACCTCATAAGTATGTAAACTAAATCAAATCATACTCCCATCATTTCAAAATAATTGAATTATTGAGTCATTTTTCATATTTCAAATTAACTTAATTGTTCAATCTTCAAGACTACTTTTAGAATATTCTTCCATGTTTACCCTTCATTTGGATTTTCTATGTGATGAGTTCAAGAAACTTTAATGGCTTTGAATTATTTTCTATGTGATGAGTTCAAGACATTTTTGAATTATTTAGAATTGAAATTAGTAATTACTCCCTCCATTTCAAATTGATTGAATTGTTGAGGTGTTTCACATCCTTTAAAAAAAGAAGATTAGGACATAAATTTGGCATAACTTTCCATTTTTACCCTAATTGATTATTATAAAATTTATGATTAAAATAACAAAACATTAATTAATAACTAATTTCAATACTAACTAACGAAGGGTAAAATTGGAAGAACATTTTAAAAGTAGTCTTGAAAATTGAACAATTAAGTTAATTTGAAAAATGAAAAATGTCTCAACAATTCAATTAATTTGAAATGGAGGGAGTATGATTAATGTTTAGTTATTCTAAAGATTAATTTGACAATAATTAATAAAGGTAAAAATAGAAAGTAATGTCTAATTTATGCCCTAATCTTCTATTCTTAAAGAGTGTGAAACACCCCCAACAATTCAATTATTTTGAAATGTAGGGAGTATTATTCTTCCTATTTTACCCTTGATAGTTATTATCCTTGAAAGTATATATGAATTTGATCAATATAGGATAACTAAGCAATTTATTCATGTTCATCGGTCAAATTGATTAATCAAGATAAATTAATTCATGTTCATTTATTGAAAATTTGACTTCAAGAAAAACTAAATAATAGTACAATGCTAAACTTACCTAATTTCTTATGGGACGTCAAACCTAAAATTGTGACAACTAAATAGAAACTGAAGGAGTACTATGAGCTTACATTTTAACTTAATAAATACACCCCCGAACTTGTCTCGAAAAGTGAGTTACACACTTAAAGTAATATAGTGACCTATTACACACCTCTGCTACTAAATAGAGAACTTTTTTTAACCCCCTAAGACGTGTAGAACCACACTCTGTAGCGAATTGTTCCCGTCGTTATAGAAAAGTCAATGGGGAAAGAATTGAGGACCAAAAACTTTTTAGTAGTAACTTTGGATTTCCTAACCTAGTCTAGATTTGGACGCAATCGGATTCAGTAAAGTCTAGGGAAATCTAATAACAACTGGGTGATTTAGTTATGATTTTGATTAAATGAATAGATAGATAAGACGTTAAGGAACCCGTACGACTTTACGGAATTGAATTCGGGCAAGTAGAACTTCTGAAAATGATCTTAGCGTGAACGGGTGGTTTTTGAATGTCAAAGGTTGAAGGTGTGTTGTGAAATGGGGGCTTGGAATTCAAATTCTAGCATTTTTTCTTCGTGCATGCCGTCGTAACGGGATGGGTCCCGTTGTAGCAGGACAGACGCGACTTAAGTCGGAAATAAAACCCCAAAACAATTTTATTCTGCACTTTTTGACTTTGAGCTAAGGAATGACCCCAGGGTATTTTTGACAGTTTTCCACCATTCTTGAGGCTAAAGGTAAGGTTTTCACTCCCAAATCCATTTTTCGATCCGTAGAATGTAAATTCGTAGGTAATTATTGTGTGTGTGTGAGGGAGGAATTTGATCTGAAACTAATGTTGGAAAAAGCCTAAAATTGGGTATTAGGATCTTGGATTTGGTCTAGGGTTATTGGGTTTGTTATAATTCGGATAATTAGACCTTTGATGGTTGATCCTTGCGTTAATTGTATATTTTTCGACCACGAACAAGTGGGAAGATTCAAGTGCCGTAGGGGATTCAAGCTTTGATTCGAGGTAGGTGATGGTTGTGATTTCATGATTGTCTGATATATGTTTGTTCTTGCTTCATTAAAATATGTGCATGTATGTGAATACTGCACTATTGATCACACTACTTGTGGATGAGGATAGATGAATGATGAATGCCATGAATCATGACTTGATTGTATGATTTGGAGAATATACTTGTGATTGTGATTGTGATTGTGGCTTATTGAATAGATCGGGTGTTGTGTTCTAACATTCTAACTTGGATCGGTTGTCACGTTCCGACATAAACATTAGATCGGTTTCCAAGTTCTGCCATAAACATGGGATCGGTTGCCATGTTCCGGCATAAACATTGGAACGGGTACCACGTTCCGGTATGCTAACAGTTTGGGTGTGGGTTCCATGAGAGGACCATTGATTTGACATAATTGTATATCTTGATAAATGTGAAATTATTCGTTGTTCGTAAATAATATCGATATTGTGTATATTCGGTGTATGCATGTTATTATATTGTTGTAATGACTTATGCATGTTGCACTTAATGGGATAGCCGCGTGATCCTACCAGTACACTGTGGTTGTGTACTAATACTGCACTTGCTCGTTCTTTGTTGAGTACAGGACATCTTCAAGTGGCTATTGATAGACCTCAGCTAGGTGACAATTGAGCGTGACCGGATTCAAGGGTGATCCAGTTCTTTCAGGCTGCCATGGATCTTTCTTGTTTAAGTCCACTCTTTTCGAACTCCGACTTTTGTTTAAGGTGTTGTTTAGTTTTGGGGTTGTACCCCTTGTTCTTAGACTTGTCGTTAGTAGAGTTTTGGTACAATGACTTTCAGGTTCTAGGGATTGTTCTTCCGCATTAGTTTGGTTAGTTATTTGTTAAAACCTTGGAGTTTATGGGGACTCCATTTTTTATAGTCGTTTAAACCTGCTTTCGTATCTTTAAATGCCTTAGTTTTCATAAAATTTGTTTGTTTGGGTTGTAGTAATGGTTCTCCCACCGGAGGGTTTGTGTGGGTGCCAATCACGATGGTCTGGGTCGTGACAAAGTTGGTATCAGAGCCCTAGGTTTGTTGATCTCATTGTACCAAAACGAGTCTAGTTGAGTCTTGCGGAACGGTACGATGACGTCCGTACTTTTCTTCGAGAGGCTATAGGACTTAAGAAAAAACTCACTTCTTTCTACTCCTTCGTGCAATGACTTGAATCCAATTGGTATCTGGGTGATACAAATTGGTATCTTTCCTCCTTTATTCTATGGTGCGAACTAGGACAACAAAAGTGGTAGCACCATCACTAGGAAGAGAGGATGTGTGTAGACTATCGACAGCTTAATAGGGTCACCATTCAGAACAAGTATCAATTCCCTCGGATAGATGACATTTATGACCAATTGCAAGGTGTATCGATTTTCTCTAAGATTGATTTAAGGTTTGGTTACCATCAGTTAAAGATTGAGGCGGTTAAGAATTGGGTTCGACCAAGTTCTATGATTGAAATTAGCAGTTTTGTGGGGCTCGCTAGCTACTATTGTCACTTGTGGTATGAGTTGAGTCTAATTGGTATCTCCCGATTCCAATTGGTATCTCAACGTAGTGAATTAGACGTCGTAGTCCCGGCTGAAGGGACACAAGCAAGTTAATTGGAACTGGGAAGGTTCCAATTGGTATTTGGACTTAGGGGTCGTATAAGGCATAGATGATAAGTAACAATCGTCTATGGAACGAACTAATTAAAGAATTTGGACTTATCTACAAGTTGTAATTTCTTGAGTGTCGTGAAACTTGTTGTGAATAGAAAGTCATCACGAGAATAGGTGCAAGGGTAATTACGACGTGGTTCGTAAACGAGAAACAGGGACGTGCGTTGCGACTAACTGATAACCGTGTGAGAGTCTGGATATATCCTGGGGATATGTGTGTGGTAGTGTTGAAGTGATGTAAAAGGATTCTAAAGTGAGTACTTCGTTAGGTTGATCGGGGGTGGGGGGGTAGACAACGATTGTCTTAGCAAAACGGATTTTCTTAAATGCCTAGTTATAGCCGGAAAATCTAGGGGAAATATAGAAAATAGAGGAACCCCAGAAATTGTTGGCAGGGGTTCTATATCCGTTAGGGCTGCTGGGGCGGGATTTTCCCCGCCACGGTGACACTGCCAGTGCGGGATTTCTCCGGCCAGAGCGGGACAGGGCGAGACAGAATATCAGCCATGTCTCTCCTATTTTCCCCTAATCACAATTATGGACCCTGAATCGTACCCGAACTAACCCCGCAATCTAATTCAGTGTTCAGCAATCGAATATAAGTTATAAAGTGTGTTAAAATATTGGAGAACCTGGGAATACAAGGAGGAAATCAGCGAGGTCATGGAAGCCGGGGAAATGGTAATGCAGGTAGAAAAGTAGTGCAGCCAGGCAAGGAGGTTGCCCGTCAAGAGGACAGGGGTCAGTTTTATGTTTTTCCAGGTAAGACCGAGTTATAAGATATGATGCAGTGGTCACAAGAGCTACTCTTGTCTATGCCCAGATGGCTATTGTTTTGTTTGATTCGAGTTCTACTTATTCGTATGTGTCAGTTCAATTTCCTTGAGATTTGATGTGGTTTGTGATATACTTGATTCCCCCATCCATGTTTCTACTCCAGTTGATGAGTCAGTCATAGTCACCCATGTATATCGTGTTATCCTATTGTGTTTATGGGTTTTCAGATTTGGGTTGATTTGGTTATGTTGGATATGACTGACTTGATAAAATCTTAGACATGACTTGGTTGTCCTCCTATTATACCAGGATTAATTGAAATACTAAGTCAGTAACTCTAGAGATCCCCGATAGGGAAAGATTAAAGTGGGAAAGGGTATACAAGCCTAAGCTAGTTAAGATCATATCCTCCATTTGGGCAAGGAAACTGGTAGGGCAGGGTTGTTTGGATTATTTGGCTCATGTTTGGGATGTTGAGGTTGAGTTTCCCTCTATTGAGTCTGTTTCTGTGGTGTCTGAGTTTAAGGAAGTGTTTCCTACTGTAACGACTCGAAAAATGATAGAGTGAAACTAGAGTCTCACATGTGAGTTTGGAGTCGAGAACTTAATGAAATGATTATATTTGAATTTGACCCAAAAAGTTCTTAAAAATGTGCTTCGGAAGTTACCGGAAACTTGTTTAGCTGTATATAAAAAGATCCGTTTCATTTTTCGAAAATCCGACTT
>JAJOOH010010428.1:0-29121 GCA_029582605.1 Solanum gracilifrons | reverse complement strand
TTTCTTTGTAGAGTACAGGGCATCTTCAGACGGCTACTAACAGACCTCGTTTAGAAGACCAGTGATCGACTCAAATTCAAGGGTGAGCCAATTCTTCCGGGCTGCCATGAGTTTTCTTTGTGTTTATGTCCACATATTCGGACATCAACTAGTACTTTAGATTTTCTTATGTTTAATCGGGTTGTACCAATTTCCTTTAGACTTATGATCTTTGTTAGAGTTTTGGTACATTAACTTTCAGGTTCTAGGAATTAACTTCTGCATTTGTATGTTCAACTTCCGGTGTTTATGGAAACTCCCTATTTCCTTTTCTTTAGACATTTAAACCTACTTCTGCATCTTTAAATGTTTTAGTTTTGTTTATTTGGTTAGTTGGGTTGTAGTAATGGTTCTCCTACCGAAGGGTTAGTGTGGGTAACAATCACGATGGTCTGGGTAATGACAAAGTTGGTATCGGAGCCCTAGGTTAGTTGATCTCGGCGTACCAAAACCAGCCTAGTAGAGTCTTGTGGAACGATACAGAGATGTCTATACTTTTCTTCAAGAGGCTATAGGACTTTAGGAAATCTGTATGTTTTCTCTTGTTTCCTTTCGTGCTATAACTTGGTTCCAATTGGTAACTGGTGATCCAAATTGGTATCTAATCTCCTTCACTCTTCTGTCCGCAAATGGTTACCACTAGGTTCAACGGCGTCAGGCCAGTAGCTCCCGCCAATGAGCCAGCTGAGGAATCCATAACAAGAGGTCGAGGTCGAGGCATGGGTAGAGGAAGAGCAAGGGGAAGAAGCTGAGGAAGGGTAACACCTACTAGGGATGAAGTTCCGGTTGAGAATGCTCCCAGAAATGAGAATCCGCTTACGCATCATTAAGAGATAGGGGAGAATGTTGAGGTTGAGGATGAGGAGAATGTTGGACAAGAGGAAGAAGTGCAGGCTGAGCCTACAAGTATTCCTCCCTTAGACCCAGTGTTAGCTCAATAGATTATGTCATTCCTGAAAGCATTGGTTGGTCCTGGAGTGCTTCCCTCAGTTCAAGCAACTCAAGCTCCCGCCAATCCCCCTATTTCTATCACTGTCCCCAAGGTGGGTGGAATTGTAGGTACTGACTCTTTTTTTCCATTCTTTTTTGGGTCCTGTTATGACTGGTAATGAACATGAGATGTTGACTAAGTTCTTGAAATTGAAACCGCCTGTGTTCTATGGTTCCGAGAGTAAGAAAGCTTATGAGTTCATCCTAGATTGTTATGATAGGCTTCATAAGTTGGGAATTGTCCATCAACATGGAGTAGAGTCTGTGACCTCCTACTTCAGGGCGAGGCTACGCAGTGGTTGGGAGCTTATGTGGAATGCAGATCTTCAGCTTTACCCTACTGACTTGTACCCAGCTTCATGCTCTATTCTTGAAAAAGTATGAGCCCCGAACCTTGAGAGATCGCAGGAAAGATGAGTTCATTGCTTTGGAGCAAGGTAGTATGTCTGTGGCTGCTTATGAGGCTAAGTTCCATGCTTTATCCAGATATGCTATGCAATTGGTGACTACTGAGGAAGAGAGGATCTACCTATTTGTTAAGGGATTAAATTCTTAGTTGCAGGTATTGTCTGTTCATATGACCTCTGCAGGAAAAAGCTTCAATGAGGTAACATATTTTGTTAAGAAAGTGGAGGGGGTGAGGTGAGACGGTCAGGCTAAGGCATTGGCTAAGAAAGCCAAGAATTCAGGTAACATTCAGGGTTCTTACTCCAGAGGTTCAGAGAGGCCGACAATTGGATCCCGGTGTCATAATCCGAGACCACCCCCAAGTCGTAACACGACGTATTCGACCTTGAAGAGGTCTTATAAAATCCCTTAGCATTCATTCATCATATAGGCAATAAAAATAGTGCGAAACTATAACCTTTTTACCAAAATCAAAGGACTTGAAAATCAACAACACTTTAAAGAAGTCTTTATACGCAAGAGGAATACTAGTCTCACATGGCCAACATAGACCCAAGTCACAAAGAAACATCTAGGGACACGACCCTTTGCAATAAAGAAGAATACTACAAGTCTATTACAAAGTCATAATAAAAGAAACTAGAACATAGAATCCGTGCCCTCGACATATGAGGACATACCAAAAAGTCTTAAGAGAAACTCTAATCCCAAGCTTCATTATGGAAACCACCTCGCTTGCCAACACCTACGCTTGTAGTAAAACATAGGAAAAGAATGGGGTTAGCACAATTAAGTACTAAGTATGATGACGATGCAAAAACATGCTAAAAGGGACATTTCTTTGAGATATATGCTTTTATGCCATTTTTGATACATATCCACAAACCACATGTATAAGAGACACATTATAAATCAACATCCACAAACAAGACAATATTCATATTATAAGCATGCTCAACTATTACCAATTTTCAACACATATGCATATTTGTCAAATAGACCGTTTCATCATCTTAGATCCTCTACCTAAAGTTACCCTAAGACCCACCTAAGTAAGACATGGAGGGGCAGCCCATACTACCTCTTCATGCCACACCTAAGTGTTCCTCAAGGCTACCATAAATAAGGACCCTTCTATTGCAACTTAACATGATAAGCATCTCATTCCATCAATATAAGATACTAATTTAACATTTCATTATTTGAGACGCTTAAGGACACATTTATGCATTTAGAGGACGCTCACATAATAGTCATTTAAGACTTAGGGAACTCACTTTAGCATCTTCAAAGCCTACTCGTGCAATGTGTAGATAGCATCCCATACTACTACCTACACGTTGTTGAACCTATCCAATAACTAGAGTGCACATCCCACATGATGGGAATAGGCATCAACCGACATAGACCACACTAGCTAGGCATGGAATTCGGTGTCATAAGACCCCACAACGTGGATGGTGTTCTACTTGCCAAGGGTAGAACTAGTAAACAACCGATGTAGGCACATGGTTTAAGGGATATCCAAAGACGTTCATTGTGCTCTAACCTCATACACAGAGAGAGCCACCATCTCAACCATATCCACTCGGTGCTTAGCCTTATTTTCCCAATAGAGTAATTTCATTCACATGTGAGTACTAGAGAGGGCGCCATCATTGGGCCTACCGACCCATAAAACTCTATCAAGAATGGCACCACAAGGATCTATTGATCAAGGTTCATAAAGGGTAACTCATTGACTTTCTTCGAGAGGGTTTTCTACCGTTCCGGTCCACCAACTCTAAGTCTATCATTTCACACAAGAAGGCGGTCATCACCCTTAGGTTTACCCCTTCAAGGCTTTACATTCACATAGGGCCCTAGACTCCTCATTAAGGGGTACCATGCTTAGGTCTACCGGTACAAGAGACAACATTACCATACAGATACCTTTCATAGTCCATCATCATCACATATAAACATTAAGAGAGAACACACTTTCAATCATAATATATACACATTGTATAATATACCCTCATGCTATTCTTGAAATCCACATACATAACCCTCATATTGCACATACATGTATCTACACATTTAGACATTACTTCAATTCACTATATAATGCCTTCAAGGCCATAATCAATACACATTCAATAAGTAAACACCTCCACTATAAGTAGATCAATCCAAACAAGAACAATTCCAATATAGCATGACAATAGGTTAACTTACCATTCTCCAAAACCAAAATCACCATTATCCAATTCCCAACAACAGATATAGATAACAATAGGAATCAATAATACAATTCAATCTAAGCACAATTCCATCAATACCCAAGCATTATCATAAAACCCACTTCATAAGCCAAATTTAGGGATTTAGGGAGATCATGGGTTCATGGAATTTTTCATTTTTAAAATATCATTTATACCATAATATATTCATAATAAATCGTTTGAAACCGTTTAATGCAAGAACCCATGAGTTGAGGAAGAATTGGGTTTTTCATAACTTTTGAAAACCTTGCAAACCATTTTGAGATTTGGCTCTAGGGAGCAAACTATCCCTAGATAAAGAGCCACCATACCTTAGTTGATGAATTGCCAAAAAAATTTGATGAAGAAAGCTTTGAATCCAAACCCTAGTTCCTACTTCTTCTTCTTCGTTGAGTTGAGAGAGAAATATTGAGAGAGAAGAACTTTAGAGGTTTTGATTTGGGTATTTGAGAATAATGGTTTTAAGATTTAAAACTATAGATATTTAATATATAAACCATTGAAAAGTAACCCCACTGAATAAAATTTAAATTGAAATCACTCAATTACCCTTAAATTGGGCAGCCCCGTCAGGGACCACTTCCCACTTCATGGCTCGTGAAGGTGAACCACGACCCCTTTGACGGCTCGTGGTCCTAAGGCAGTAGCTCCTCCTTCACTTGCCAAGCCCTCCAAGGCCAAGGCATCTTCACGGAAGCTCCCACGGTCCGTGGTGATGCTCGTGAAGATGGAGGTAGTGACTTATCCAAGGGGCCTTGCAAGACATTCCACCAAGTGACCTTCACGGCCACTTTCACGAGCCGTGGTCATGACCACTAGCCGTGAAGGGGTCCGTGGTCATGGGGCAGTAGCTTGGACAAGGTTGAGCAAGCCTTGCCTTCCTTGGCTTGGCACATGCCGTCTCCTTAAACCATCATTCAAAAAAACACATGTTAACATAGAGTCTAGCACGTGCTTTGACGTTGACTCACTAACCTCTTTCAAACAAGACTCGGGACAACCCTACTCCATCAAAACACATAAGCTCAAGAGACTAGTTTTCGAACGTCGTGGTCGTCCTTTGACATTCAACCTCAAAACTCATCAAACTAAACTTTAAAAGTCATTTCTCCTAATTTTAACAAGTTACCAACTCCTAAAACACATGTGAAGCTCTAGTTGTTCCTACTTCATTTTTTAGGGTTGTTACATTATCCCTCACTTGGGAACATTCGTCCTCGAATGACACTTAAAACACATAAAGGAGTAACAACTCAAGACTAGCAGCCCACAATCATGCATACAACATTATAAATCATATTCAAAGCTAGGAGGAACATCAACTCCACATGAGAAGGCATCAAAGAACAACAAGAAGGTAGGAACCACATTTACAAACTCATTATGCACATCAACATCGCCATTCTCATTTCATTGGAGGAACTTCCTTCTCCAGCCATCATCATTAAGCACATTATGCAAATTTCTCATAAGGCACAATTATGCAACAATTTTTGAGAACATCTTTTTTTTTTTAAACGTGCTCACAAGTCAACTCATGCAACATTTCAGCAACTCATTATAGATGTACATCAACATGAGGAACAAATTTTATGAAACTCATTTTCTCATTAAACACAAATCTAACCAAAACATGCATAACGTAAGGAGACCATGGAAACTAATTTTTCACAAAAGACTCCAAAACATGCATCATGTTGCTAGAAACTCTAAGTCTCAAGCTTGAATAGAATATAAGGAAAGAGACAAGGACATCAACACTCTCACAACCTTACTATTCAACAAACCATCCCCCACTTAGAAGAAACCCAACTAGACTATCATGAACAACACAGAAGGATCTCATCACAAAAGCAAGGAACTATAACTTACCGGCATCTTCATTCGGATTAGCTCCTTTATCATTGTTGGCTTGGAGAGAATAGAAACGAGTCTTCGTTTGATTATCAACTTTAGGACCACTAAAAGAAGCCTGTCTAGTATCCCTTTCTCTAGCCGCAAGAGTAGGACAATCCCTCACCTTGTGATCAATCTTTCCACAACCATAACATCCATTAGTACTGGCTAGACACTTCCTAAAATGCTTCTTCCCACAAGTGTCACAAGTAGGCTTAACAAATTGAGAACCACCACCTCTCTCTTGATTATCCTTAGGAGCACTTGAGGAATCTTGGTTAGGAGCCCTCTTCTTAATCCTAGGTTGAGCTTGCTCATCGGATCTACCCCTCTTCAAATCTCTACCCAACCTCATAAGCTTGGACTCCTCAATGGATTGAGCATACACCATGAGTCTAGAAGTATCCATATACTTATGGAGCATGGTCGTACGACATTCTTCCTTGACTAGGCGGTTACACCGGTCACAAACCTACTCATCTCATCTCTAGGGTTAGACACCAAAGATAGAGCTTATTTAGACAACAAGGTAAACTTCAAAGAATACTCCTCCACACTCATGTTACCTTGCTTAAAATTTATGAACTCCTCAATCTTACACTCCCTCTTCTCTCGGGGAAAGTACCTTCCTAAGAATGCTTCCTTAAACTGTTTCCACTCTATAGGACCCGCTTCAACCGGCCTATTGGCTTTCCATTGTGTGAACCACACTTAGGCTACTTCCTTCAATTGGTAGGAAGCCAACTCCGCCTTCTCCCTAGAAGAAACCCCCATAGCATTGACTATCTTATAGATTTCATCCAAGAATTCTTGGGGATCTTCTTCCACTTTAGAGCCAAGAAACATAGGAGGATTTATCCTCACAAAGTCTCTGAACCTTGAGGTCACGGTACTATCATTAGCATTCACCCTAGGCCCCATATCTCGGTTAGCTTGAGCCGTCATGGCTTGAGCTACAGTTAGAAAAACCGCCCTAATCTCTTCATTAGTCATGGCTGGGGGAACCATTAGAACCTCATTCTCTTGATTGCCTATGTGGCTTGGTCACCTTGAAAACCTTGGGGAGGAACTCCACCATCCACATTCTCCTATTTTGCTCTCCTAGGATTAGCCCTTGTATTCATATCCTATAAACACAAGAGAGAGGATTAGGAAGAGGACACTTATAGGACTCAACACTAAGGCACGATATCAAGAATATCAAAGAAGTGTAACTTCTAACGTCCTATAGCCTCCCGCTCATGATGTGTCGTGACTCACACCGATGAACAAGAATCTACTAGACGTGGCTTGTGAGACTTTAAACCTAACGATAATTTTCAAAATCTTATGCTCTGATACGAAGTTTGTCACAACTCGGGAGCACCCCCAAGTCGTAACACGGCGTATTCGACTTCAAAGAAGTCTTATACAAGCCCTTAGCATTCAGTCATTACATAGGCAATAAAAATAGCGCAGAATTAAAACCTTTTTACCAAAATCAAAGGACTTGAAAATCAACAACACTTTAAAGAAGTCTTTATACGCAAGCGGAATACTTGTCTCACATGGCCAACTTAGACCCAAGTTACAAAGAAACATACTAGGAACACATCCCTTTACAATAAAGAAGAATACTACAGGTCTATTACAAAGTCTTTATAAAAGAAACTAGAACATAGAATCCGTGCCCTCGACATATGAGGACATACCAAAAAGTCTTGAGAGAAAATCTAATCCCATTGTTCACTGTGGAAGGCACCTCACTTGCCAACACCTACAATTGTAGTAAAACATAGGAAAAGAATGGGGTTAGAACAATTAAGTACTAAGTATGATGACCATGCAAAAATATGCTGAAAGGAATATTTATTTGAGATATATGCTTTTATGCCATTTTTGATACATATCCATAAACCACATGTATAAGAGACACATTATAAATCAACATCCACATACAAGACAATATTCATATTATAAGCATGCTCAACTATTACCAATTTTCAACACATATGCACATTTGTCAAATAGACCGTTTCATCATCTTAGACCCTCCACCTAAATTTACCCTAAGACTCACCTAAGTAAGACATGGAGGGGCAGCCCATACTACCTCTTCATGCCACACCTAAGTGTTCCTCAAGGCTACCATAAATAAGGACCATTCTATTGCAACTTAACATGATAAGCATTTCATTCCATCAATATAAGCTACTAATTTAACATTTCATTATTTGAGACGCTTAAGGACACATTTATGCATTTAGAGGACGCTCACATAATAGTCATTTAAGACTTAGGGAACTCACTTTAGCATCTTCAAAGCCTTCTCGTGCTATGTGTAGATAGCATCCCATACTACTACGTACACATTGTAGAACCAATCCAATAACTAGAGTGCACACCCCACATGATGGGAATAGGCATTAACCGATAGAGACCATACTAGCTAGGCATGGAATCCGGTGTCATAAGACCCCTCACCGTGGAAGGTGTTCTACTTGCCAAGGGTAGAACTAGTAAACAACCCATGTAGGCACATGATTTAGGGGATATCCAAAGACGTTCATTGTGCTCTAACCTCATACACAGAGAGAGCCACGATCTTAACCACATCCACTCGGTGCTTAGCCTTATTTCCCATAGAGTAATTCCATTCACATGTGAGTACTAGAGAGGGAGCCATCATTGGGCCAACCGACCCATAACACTCTACCAAGAAGGGAACCACAAGGATCTACCGATCAAGGTTCATAAAGGGCAGCTCATTGACTTTCTTAGAGAGGGTTTTCTACCGTTCCAGTCCACCAACTCTAAGTCTATCATTTCACACAAGAAGGAGGTCATCACCCTTAGGTTTACCCCTTCAAGGCTTTACATTCACATATGGTCCTAGACTCCTTATTAAGGGGTACCATGCTTAGGTCTACCGGTTCAAGAGACAACATTACTATATAGAGACCTTTCATAGTCCATCATCAACACATATAAACATTAAGAGAGAACACACTTTCAATCACAATATTTACACATTGTATAATATACCATCATGCTATTCTTGAACACCACATATTTAACCCTCATGTTGCACATACATGTATATACACATTTAGACAATACTTAAATTCACTATATAATGCCTTCAAGGCCAGAATCAATACACATTCAATAAGTAAACACCTCCACCATAAGTAGATCAATCCAAACAAGAACAATTCCAATATAGCATGAAAGTAGGTCAACTTACCATTCTCCAAAACCAAAATCACCGTTATCCAATTCCCAATAATAGATATAGATAACAATAGGAATCAATAATACAATTCAATCTAAGCACAATTCCATCAATACCCAAGCATTATCATAAAACCCACTTCATAAGCCAAATTTAGGGTTTTAGGGAGATCATGGGTTCATGGAGTTTTTCATTTTTAAAATATCATTTATACCATAATATAATCATAATAAATCGTTTGAAACCGTTTAATGCAAGAACCTATGAGTTGAGGAAGAATTGGGGTTTTCATAACTTTTGAAAACCTTGCAAACCATTTTGAGATTTGGCTCTAGGGAGAAAACTATCCCTAGATAAAGAGCCACCATACCTTATTTGATGAATTCCCAAAGAAATTTGATGAAGAAAGGCCCTAGTACCAGCTACCAATGGTGATTGTTCGTGCTATCTTTTGCAGCTTAGCGATATCGGAGATGAGGGTGAGTACTTGGCGCACTGGATCAATCTGTATCCTTCTGTACTCACGTTAGCTAGACTTTTTCCTTTGAGATTCAACTTTTGGGAATTGTATTTAATTATATTAGACAACTTTGTTCTCGTGACTTCTAGATTCTTTGAAGGTTTCTATTGTATATATTTTTTACATTGCTTCTGTTTATATCGTTTCATATTGTTAGTGCTATTTTTTTGTTAGTTCTACCATAGTACTTATTACTTGTGATTTAGGGTATAGGTTGGCTTACCTACTAGTGGATTATAGTAGCTGTCATCATGACTTGGCAAGTCAGATCGTGACATCATTTGTCGCAGTAACTTTCGAATATAGTTGATGAATTATAATTAAATAATAAAAATACATATCAAACTAAATATTATATATTCATTAGTTTGGTGTGAATACACTTGGAAAGAATTTCCCTAAAAGAAACTATCAGTCAAACTCTAATTGTAGTAAAAATGGTAAGTTGGAATGTTATTATGTTTTTTCCTTAAAATAACTCATAGTCAAACTTTAATATTAGTTTGATCCAATTCACTTTAATCCAAACCACCAAACATTCCTTAAAGAAAAAAAACTAATTAATTCCTATGATTTATCTATATGATACACTATAATTAATAATGGCCTACTAACTTGGTCACTCCTATCCCTTCTGTCCCCACCCCCACTATGTATGTCCCTCTCTCCCTACAAGTTTTAATCATGTAAACGCAAGACCCCATTCTCCCATTTCAACTATCTCATTGATTTTATTCAATTGGAACAATGAAGAAAACAAGTATGATCAAGCGTCGATGGAATCCTGAAGAGGACGAGCTATTGAAGAAGCTAGTAAAGGAACATAGAGCAGAGAACTGGTCTCTTATTGGCCAGTTAATTTCGAGTTGATTTGGAAAATTGTACAGGTTCCGGTGGTGTAATCAGCTTAATCCTCAAGTTGAGCATCGACCTTTTACTCTTGAAGAAGATAATACTATTATCAGAGCTCATGCCAAATTCGGTAACCGATGGGCTAAGATAGCCCATTTGTTACCTGGTAAAACAGATAATGCGATAAAAAATCATTGGAATTCCACCCTTAAATGGAAGCGCTCGTCGATGTCAGAAGATTTGACATTGGAAAATCATCAACCTCCGTTGAAGAAATCGTTCAGTATCGGGTCGGGTAAAAATTCATGTAGTACATATAGATCTAATTTGAGCAATTTGGGTTTTGATAGGTTCCCTCAGTTCTGTCTGTATTCGCACATTGCCCGAATTTGACCTCTTTCGACATTTTCATCCCAAATACCCGATCCATTAATATCTCTGACTCCACATGGATCTGATTTAAGCAATTTGGGTTTATCTAGGTTCCCTCAGTTGAATCATTATCCGGCTATTACCCTACTAGGTGAAATTTTGCCTCTTTTATCAGTATCACAAGTAATGCTTTAACCCTCCACATCTCTGAGTGTGTGTGTATCTAATCTGACAAATTTGGGTTTATCTAGGTTACCTCATTTGAGTGTTTTTCCGCCCAGTGTCCCACAAGGCGAAATTTTGACTTTTTCTTCAGTTGCACTAGGAATGCCCAATCCATCAACACATTTGAGTCTCTTTTTACCTGGATTCAGATCTACCAAGGAGTTCAATCCATTGAACCAAATCGAGAAAATAGGTCAATTGGCACCTTTATCTGCTTCTGAACCCACTCAGTCAAATTTTTTGCCCCAAATTTCAATAATTCTGACTGCAAAAGCTGGTCACTAGTACGGGGAAACAATTTTTGAGCCCCGAATTTTCGATAGTTTGCAAGATACGATAAATAAAAGAAGTTAAAAATTATATGTCAGAGCTTGAAAATGGAAGTGCTTCACCGAACATACAAGAAATAACGGATGCCATTTTAACAAAATTGGCGTTAGCAAACATTGAGTAAATGTTGATAAGGAGAAGGAAAAATCGAGATATCATAGTTATTATTTTCTTTAAATTTTAGTTGATGTTTTTATAATAACTTATTAGACCTTTTTTAGGAATGTAGGAGAAAAGAAAGAGAAAATATCTATATTCATAGAAGTGTATGGAAGCCCCAATCACCCTCACCATCAAAAAGTAGAAAGAAAATAGTATTGAATATGAATTTTTAATTATTGTTTTTGATGAAATCGATCATTTTTATAATATTGGAGGTGTTGTTAATAATATAGTTTTTCCTTTGATCCTTTTTATATTTAAATTTAACCATTAAAATAATCATTTTTAGGCTTTTGATTATTTGAGGTAATAACAAAAAGAAAATTAATATGTAATTTAGTTTTTGGTTTTCTCGAGTGATAACCATTTTAAAATTGATATGTTTTTTCATTTAGACATATTTTAATTGTTTTTTTATCATAATCTTACCATTAAAATGATCTACATTCACACACTAGTTTTTATATCTAATTAAGTTTAATTAACTATAAGACAACTACAAATATATTTGATGGCTATTCAATCATCGAACAACACTACCTCTAGAATAGGATTGAGAGGTAATTCATGCTTTCTCGACACTCCTCCTTGATTTTTGGATTCAAACACGCTTTTTATAAAGAGAGTGCACATCTTGTGCAATATTGGCCAATAATGACCACTTTGAAGCACTTTAGCGGTCGTACACACTCCGCTTTGATGTCCACCAACCGGTGATGCATGGGAAACATCAAGAATTCCATCTACTTCTACTTTTGGTACACACCTTCTAATTATGTGGTCCGCACATTCTCAAAATAGTTAAGGTTCATTCCAAAAATACTTTTTCACATCGAACATGAACCACTTTTGTATGTTGAAATTTATCCCTTTGGGGAGAATTCCACACACAAATAGTTTGCAAAATCAGCACATGAAGGTGGAGTACTATTTGACATAACCATCAACGACTCATCGAGAAAAGCTTCTTCAATAGCTTTCTCACCGTACACAACAACATTCATTTCAAGCCTCGACAAGCGATCTGCCACTTGGTTCTCACACCCTTTATGATATTTGACCTCTAAGTCAAACTCTTGCAACAATAGCGTCCATCGAATAAACTTTGGTTACGCATATCTCTTAGCCATTAAATAACGGATCGTCGTATGATCGGTGTGTACCATATCTTTGGTTCCCAGCAAATAGGCTATAAACTTATAAAAGGCATACATCATGACTAAGAATTGTTGCTCGCAGACGGTATAGTCTTTCGAGCTACATTCAAAGTCTTACTCACATAATACACCGGGTGGAACATATTACCTTTTCTTTCACCAAGATTAGTACTACAACACCATTTGCATAACACATTAGCACATATGGAATTCTCTAATTCGGAGCAACAATGATTGTAGCCGAAATGAGTTTTTCTTTTAGACACAAAAATGCTTTGATACAAGCTTTATCAAATTTGAAAACACATTCCATTTCAAGCAGCTTACAAAGAGGATAATCTACCTTAGAGAATCCTTTTATGAACCTCTGGTAGAATCCTGCGTGACCTTGGAAGCTGCAAACACCTTTTACCGAAATGGTAGAAGGCAGCTTGGCAATAACTTCAACTTTCGCCTGATCAACTTGCATAACATTTACCATGATTATGTGCCCCAACACAATACCTTTTGACCATGAAGTGGCATTTCTCCCAATTTAGCACAAGGTTTGTTTCAACACATCTTTGCAAAACTTTACAAGGGTGCTCAAGGCACGCTTCAAATGTGTCCCCCACAACCGAAGAATCATCCATGAATACCTCCATCGAATCCTTTACCATATTGGCGAAAATATAGAGCATACATCTTTGAAATGTCACTGGTGCATTACATAATCCGAAAGGCATTCTTTTGAAAGAAACGTCCCATAAGGACATTTAATGTCGTATTTTCTTGATCTTCTGGTGCAATAGAGATTTGATTATAACCGTCGTACCCATCCAAGAAGCAATACCGTTTACGCCCCACAAGTCTATCAAGCATCTGATCCATAAATGGCATTAAAAATGATCTTTCTCAGTCCATGAATTGAACTTCCTATAATCCATACATACATGCTAATCGGTTACCGCATTGGAACAATTTCACCTTTGTCATTTAGAACCACGGTTATACCTCCCTTCTTTGGAACGCATTTCACGGGGCCCACCCACTTGTTGTTCGCAATAAGGTAGAAACCTCCCGCATCGAGCCACTTGATGATCTCTTTCTTCACCGCTTTTTGGATTAGGGGATTTAATCTCCTTTTGTGCTCAACACTTGGCTTGATGTATCCTTTCAACACACTAATAAGCCTTGCACTTGCCATTCAAGAAAATATGTGGCAATAATTATAGGCAAGGTGTTATTTTCTCCAAAGAATACATAACGAAGGTGAGGTGGAAGTACCTTCAACACAATATTTGGCGGTTCTTCAATGGATGGTTTCGCAGGTGGACTTTCCCAATTCTTCAAATATATATCAAGCTTTAAGGGATTTTTTGCATAAGAACCCATACCCGATTGCGCAACCGTAACCTTGACATAATCTTGAATTTCTTCAGCATCATAATTAAAAAAAAACGGTGGCTAAAGATTCACTAAAACAAGAAACTTCACACACACTAGCAACCGCTTCATTAATCATGTCAATGACTGATACCACATGGATATCACTTGGTTTGTTTTTCAATTTACACTCATTGAAAGTAACTTCCTCACCATTTACCCAAAATTTCAACTCACCGCTTTCTACATCAACAAGAGCCTTACCAGTTGCTAAGAATGACCTACCAAAAATAATAGGAACCTCAGCATCAATCTCGCAATAAAAACCACAAAGTCGGTCGGAAATATGAACATGTCGACCTTCACTAAAATATTATAAATAATTACCGTAGGACACTTGATATATTGGTCGGCAATGAGGAGACGTGTCGTTGTTGACTAAGGCTTACCTAGCCAAAGTTATTTGTAAATGGCATAAAACATCAAATTGATACTTGTCCCCAAATCAAACAATGCTTTAGTAAATTGAATATCCCTGTAGTGCATGGAATAGTCAATGCCTCCGTGTCATTTTTATGGAAAACCACATTGCTTGTAATAATGGCGCTACAACTTGGGATCCCTGAATTGTTTCAAAATCCATACTTCTCATTTTGGTAACCAAATATTTCATAAACTTTGCATATCCCGGCATCTCTAACAACAGTTCAACCAAAGGAATATTGATAGATAGATTTTTGAAAATGGAGAATTGAAACTTAGCGTCTTCATCCCTCTTCTTCAATTTTTGAGGAAACGGTGGATTGATTTTAAGTAATGACTTTATAAGTACCAAAGTAGGAGCAGCCCCTGAATTTTCCTTTTTAACATCACCAGAGAAAACATCTTTTGGTGCATCTTCAACCTCCTTGGACACTTCGTTGTTCAATTCTTTTGTAAGCTCATCAATATCGATAACAACCTCTTTTCCTTTACTTAAACTTGTTTTAGCATCATTTGGCACATTACTACCCACAACCTTACCACTCCGGGTCAAAATAGCCATGCATTGGTTGTTATCATTGTCCGGATTGAGTAGAGCATCACTAAGAAGGCCTCCTTTTTGTCTTGGATTTAATTGAGTTGAAATCTGACCCATTTGAGTCTCATATTTTTATATGGAAGCCGAGTGAGTAGTCACTTTTTGATTCAAAGATGAGAAATCAGCTTTCATTTCCTTGAGCACGTTGTCCAATCCTTCAACTTTATTTAGAATGCAGGCAAGCATATCTTCGGTTTGAACTCTTTCGGGGTCGACATTTAGTTTCCTCGATTTAGGATAGTCATAAGGGTTCATATATCGATCTTGATCATCATATCTATCCCTCAAATTTGTACCCCAATCACACCAATCTCATTCTCGATCTCTTGAACCTTCATTTCCGCCCGGCCTCGGATAGCTCAAACGAGAACCCCACCATATGGCTTGACAAGAATTTTGCCTCTTCGTTGTACTTGTATTTAAATTGTGAATCATGAGGGCTCACTCCATTATTAGTATCGAGCATATTCATAGTCTTATGACAAATTCCCATGACATGTTTCGTTAATAAGTCCATTTGGGTTATCATCTTTGCCATATTTTCATCCGAGTCTCGTTTCTTTTCCAACTATTCTTTAGTCAACCCAAGATTTAGAGGTGAAATCTGATCCTCCCTTGTATACCATACTATGCACGTTAATTTTAGTCATCTCATTAAGTAATGTCGATGCCACGCCAAAAGGTTGTCTCATAACAAAACCCAGAATGAGTTGATCAACAACACCCTTGTTTACGGTGTCAAGACTCCGGTAAAATATTGCAATAACATATTTTCTGGATATCCATGAGTCGGGCATTTGAGCAACAACTTTTGAAATCTCAACCATGTTTCATGAATTGGTTTACGATCACTCGACTTGAAGTTTTGAATGATATCCCTCAACTTCACCATCTTCGAAGGAGGGAAGATCTTTCATAAAACACTCACGTGAGCTCCTCCCAAGAAGTAATAGAGTCTCTTGGTAGTTCGGCCAACCACTTTGTTTCATCCCCTACTAGAGAGAAGGGAAACAAAAGAAGTAGAATTGACTCTGGAGAGATATTCTTGAAGTAGAAGGGTCCACACACATCCACAAAATTTTATATGTGATCATGAGGTTCTTCATGAGAAAATCCCCTAAAGAATCCTTTCATTTGGAGCAGTTGATGCAAACTATTGGTTACATGAAAAATAGTGTTGCCCAAAGTTAGGGGTAAAACGAATAGTGCCCAGCACTTCCCAACTGATCTACATTGACTTCATACAAGTTTTTGATGTCATCACTATTCAAAAACTTACTTGCATTTCTCCTATTCATACTCATCTCTTCACCTGTTTCACAGTAATCAACAAAAACACTGACAAGAAAATTCAACTACAATAAAATTTGTTCACAAAAACACTTCAATAAAAGAATTCTAAACACCACTCCTCGATAGCGACGCCATTTTTCATAACGCTCAACTACACTTCTTTCGATTCAAACTGTAGGCGGTCGCTAGCAAGTATAAACTTAACTATGAGTTGGGGTCGACCCCACATGGAGTGATAGGTAAAAGAATTACACTACGAAGTAAAAATGTCTTTTAATCTTTTGTATAAGTTAATGATTGCGCAACATAAAATAAATCACGAAATTTCAATGATCAATATCAAATAGGGGAATTTAGTAACCAATTGATAACTAGGAACAATTAATACAAGAATTAAATGATTAGAGATTGGACCTTAGGAATGTGATAAATCGAATGCTAATTTCACTTAATGGATTACTAATTGCTTCAAGTTGTTGAATCTCAATGGGTAGGATAGATTTTGATTACAATAGCCATTTCTCAATCAACTATCATGTTTCAAGTGAGTTCTCTTGAACCTTAACTAGCATAATAATATTGAACAACATGATTCCTTAATTAACCTACTTTCTTAAGATGGGTTGTAAAGATTCAAATCAATACTACTATCAATATTTCATTCTACCCTAGTGCCTCTTTCTCAAGCAAGCATAGAGAGCTAAGTTAGAACCAAATTTACAACATGAGTTCATTAATTAAAACATGAACAAACAATTGAACCCATTTCAACACAAAATTAAATTCACCAATTTACAATACCCATTAGCTAAGTAATGCATTTGAATACATGATCACACCCATAAGAAAAAGGGTTTTAGCCAAACATAGTTTAAAGTAAAAAATCATTACCAAAAAGATTGTCTATCTTAATTGTTAACAATCTGCAATACCCAATGCCAAAATTAAAGCTAGAATCCTAAAACCTCCAATCCGAGATCCAAATCTTCTCCAAGAATGTTCAACAATATAAAAATGTAAAAACTCTAAAAGACTATGGAATACACTGTCTGGGAACTCCCTTTTTCTTTTAAAAAAATGAATTTATATGTTCCCAAAATCTCAACACGGAGTCCACTCGATGAGATTAGTCGAGATCACCGATCGACTCGGCAATACACCGAGTTGTGCTTCTTCTCGCCTTTTGGCTTGACTCCTGCATCAAATTTTTCTGGAAGATTAGGCGAGCTTGGTCTTAATCCCCGATCCATTCGGCGTATCACCGAATGATCGTTTGCTCACCAAGTTGGCTTGATGCATGTGCTACTTCGCTGAGTGATTTTTGCGAGTTCCAATTTCTATTTTCTTTAGATTTACAAACGTTTTTGCTCCTTTTTACATCGTAATTTACTTGCCTTGTTCTTAAACCTTTTTCTAGATAGTTCTACCCCGATACTCATTACTTCTCATTTTTGGTATGAGTTGGATTACCTACTTGTGGGCTATATTTGGTGTCATCATGAACTCAGGTCATGAAAAGTTGGTATCAGAGCCCAAGATTCACCGGTCTCACTTGTACACAACTAGTACCTAGTAGAGTTCTATGGGTCAGTGTGGAGACATATGCATCCTAGCTTTGTGAGTCTAAAGGGTGTCTTTACGAATTCTTCATTTTTGTATCACTTTCGTATAGTGTGTCAATTATTGCATTCTTGAAATCTCACTAGTTTTACTCTTTCACAATGGCTAGTACACTTTATGCAACATTTTGGAGGTAGGGGTCGACCTCCCATGTCTGAAAAGGGTAAAGCACCACCCATAGATAGAGAGCGGGGTCCGGAGCCCGTAGAAGATCCTCTAGAAGCCCATTTTAAAGAGTTGTTTGTGGGGCTAGAACTAGCTATTTTCCAGATCTCCAACAAGCCATTACTCAACTTCTAACCATGCTTAAGGGCATGCGTAAGGCCCTAACTGAAACACAGGCACATGCACTAGTACATGGTCACCGGGATTAGCTTGCACCCTCGGGACCTTAGGCTAAGGTACCACCTTGGGGTGCCTAGCCTGTGGTTGCGGTCTGAAATATGCCGCCAGAGCAGTAGAAGATGCTCGGAGTGCTATTGATACCTTCACATTGATGTTTTCTAGGGTTGTGGGCGAGGATGTCCATAAGTCTTTAACTATTTTATGGTAGCGGCTTCGTACTTTGGGTTTAGTGGAGTCTAGAGGAGCCAACTTTACTAGGTATTTGTTAGATGGCCCAGCAAGACAAGTGGTGGCATACCTTCATCGAGACTAGGCATTGAGTCTCATCTAATAAGCTGGCTCAGGTTTTTTAAGGCCTTCTTGGTCAGGTTCATCTCTCGTAGCATTTGACATCATCTACACGATAAGTCTTTTGGGTTAGAGCAGACTTCTATGACAATATATATGTACGAGGTGATGTTTCACGAGCTCCGCTGTCATGCTACTATGATTCTACCTATTGAAGAGGAGATAGTTCAATGTTTTGTCCATAGGTTAAGACTTTATTTGGGGATTGACGCTAAGTCTATGGTCTCCGCAGGGCATTCTTTTTTGGATATTGTTGACCATGCCTGTACTATTGAGTAGTTACACCATGACTTCTAATGGTGTAGCAACAAGAGAGTTAGATATCATGGTAGCTACAACATGTCTCATTCCAGGTCTAGAGATTCTTATGATATGACTGACAGTGCATTCAACAGAGTCAGCCCAGTTGGCCTATTCAGGCCTTATTGCAGCCATGAAAAGGTTACTGATATAGTGGGAGCAAGGTTCTCTCTAGCCAAAGTCATGGGCCCAGTCTTGTTCTTTAGACCATAATGATTGTTCTTCTGGGAGCAAATCATCTTCAGGTTGCTTTGACTGTGGTGAGTTGGATCACTGGGCTAGGGATTTCCTTTTGGACAGTCGAAAAGCTCATGCTCAATAGGGAACACCACCAGCTCTACAAGCTCTACCAGCATTACCTCCATCTAGGGGTCGAGGTCAAGGTCAGGACCATTGCAATAGAGAGTAGGGTATTCGGGGTGGTCCACATGGAGGTAGGTCAGGTGGTAGGACTTATGGACAACATAGAGGCAAATAAGGTAATATATGTGCAGCTCCAACAAGGGCGGAGGATAAGGCATAAGATGATGAGATCATCGGTACAATTCTTTTTGCTATCAGCCCTCTTTGACATTATTTTATCGAGGATCTACCTATTATTATATGTCTAATTAATATGTTTCTCATATGGATATTAGTTCTGAGCCTGTGGTAGCACCATTGCGTGTTTCAATCGCCGTGGGTGAGTTTTTAGTAGTGGATCAGATGTTTCAATCAGGCTTAGTTACTACCCACAGGACTGACACCCGGGCTGACCATATATTGCTAGATATGCTTGACTTTGATATGATTCTGGGTATGGACTAGTTATCTTCTTACAGTGAAATTTTATATTATTTCTCTAACATTGTTACTTTAGCCATGCCTGGTATTCTCCCGATTGGTGTAGTATGGCTGCATTAGTAGAACAACAATTGGAGTAATCTCTTTTATTCTAGCTCGAAGTTTATTGGGTAGCGGGTATTAGTCGTATCTGGCCTATGTGTAGGATGTCAGTAGGGAGGACCCTCCAGTCTGTTCCACTTGTATGTGACTTTCTGATATGTTTCCTAGCAACCCTCCTGGCCTACCCCAGAGCGTGTATTGACTTTCCTATTGAGTTTGAGTTGGGTACTCAACCCATTTTGATGCCGCTATATCGATGGCTTTTGTAAAGCTCAACGAGCTTAGTGTTCAGTTTCATGATCTCTTGGGTAAGGGGTTTATAAGGCCTAGTGTATCACTTTGGGGCACACTTCCATTTTGTTTCTGAAGAACATAGATGGTACGATGCACATGTGTATTGACTACTGTCATGACCCAGAGGTACCCCTAGATGTAACATGGCGTATAGAACCCCGAAGGACTCCATACAAGCCACTTAGTTCTCATAACATAAGAAATAGAACAATTAGAGTAAAAGGATAGTCTAAGTCCAAAACATTTTATACAAGCAAAACGAAAGTCTAAAACACTTGTCTCATCATAGCCATCTAATACAATAGAATGAAATTGGGCCTAGCCCATACATCATGTTCAAAATAGAAACTACATAAAAGAAAGTGAAACAATAAACTCCATCCTCGAAGCATGAGGACTCACCAAAGCTCGAAAATATCTCAAAGCATCTTCTAGCCACTAAACTGAGTACCCTAACTGCTGGACCCTACATTTGGGGAAATGTAGGCAAGAGTATGCCTTAGTACAAAATAATGTACCAAGTATGATAGCCCAGCATAAAACATTTAAATCATGCAAAAATGGACATTACATTTCATGACATGCAATTGACCAAGCTAAAACATGATATAAAAGAGTTAGAAACATAAGTCATAAAATCATGGTCAATGCAAGCTAACTTCATCTTTAAAACCTTTGAACTCATATGCGATACTTCTTGAAGAAACCTTAGTTCATTATTACTTGTGGGGAATTAGCCTTATAAAAAATAGAGACCATATGAGCTATAACATGATCCCACAGTGTCTCCCACACCAAAAAAGGGTTGTCCTACTTGACAAGGTAAGAACCATGAATTTCTAGCTTAAGTGGATGCATTACCTAATCAACCTATGGGAGCACATCATTAAGGAATAACGAGATTGCTACTAGAAACCCGGCCTCTACGAATGGGGGGCTTCCATCTCATCAGATTGCTTCTAGAAACATGGCCTCTACTAACGGGAGAGCATCCATCCCATCATAAATATCCACCTGATGCTAAGCATAAATCTCGGGGAATAGCCATTTCTTAATTGACTTCATTAATCATGGAAAGGTTCCCTTGGACAACCAAACCAAGCTAGTTTATTAGGATAGCTCGAAGTCTTTGATTCAATTAGGTGAGAAAGCCTTTAAACCTAAGAATCCTTTCTATGTGAGATAGCCTTTCACATCATGCTAGTATGTGCTTATGAGAATATCCTTTCAGAACACAACATCATCATTGGCACTTTAATCTCAAAGTACCCTTAAAACATTTACATAGATTTGATAAAAACAATACATAAGTCCATAATTTACCTCTTGAGGTTCAAAACCCACTTTCAATCATCAATACTTAGAAAAAATGGTTTAGATATGGATTTCATCATAAATACATGTAAAGCTTGCAATACATGCTCAATTTCATAAACCTCTTCCTTGAAGATCAAAATCCCACATCATATGACTCATAACGTGAAAACATTGGGAGTACATGGGTTCATGGGGAAATCATCATAAAATCATCATGTTTCATCAATTCATGTATAAGCGATCATAATTAAATAATTTAAATCAATAATGAAAAGAACCCATTATAATTGAAGAAAACCCTAACTCAATTGGGGAATTCTACCTTTAGAAATAGAGGAATTTGGGATCTCCATGGATGAAAACTATCATACCTTGAATCCAAAAGCTAGCCTTCAATGGAGAAATTGAAACCTTGACTTGAAACCCTAGGCTGAATCCTCCTTCTTCTTTAATGTCCTAGAGAGAGAAATATTTGGAGAGGAGATTTGGTTTTCTTTTGTGAAATTGGAAGAATGAAGTAAATGGATAAATTTGGGGGTTTGAAAATACTTATATAGGGGTCCTAGTGAAGGGTAAAACGATATAGTATAAGAACTAATTAAGAAGGAAAATACCCATATGCCCCTAACAATAACTGCGAGGTGACCACCGACAGACCCCAGTCTACGGACCGTGGTCTGACCCACGGCCCGTCCTGGTGGACCATGGTTGGTCATAAAAAACAACAATTTTGGCCAATAAACCACGGACCATGGTCTGGACAATGGTCCATAGGTTTAGCTGTGGTCATGAGCCTTAACAAAACCGTTAGGCAGGGCCATCCATGGAGCACACCTACGGTCTGTGGTCCCATCTAAGGGTCGTGGGAGTCCCTCGTGGTTGGCCCCTGTAATTTCCTAAAATTTGATATTATCCCTTTTTTTCTGATACTGGATGTTACAATATCTCCTTGGAACATTCGTCCTCGAATGAGACTTGAACTGGTTCTAAAAGAGTAGGAGAGGAACTAAAAACCCAACTTACAATGCAATGCATACAACGAAGGAGGAACTATCGACTCGAAGCTAAGTTGTTCCCAAAACATCATAAGAGGGGTGAATCTAACTCTATCAGCCCACTATGCATGCAATGCACATAAACGAGGAAACATCAACTCCAATATAATTGTACTCAAATGCATTATAAGGAAGTAGGAACTACATCTAGCAACCCAATATGCATAAAATTTCAAAATTACTCATTTTTATGAAGTTAATACCTTTTCCAAGCGAAAAGAATGCTCAACACAATCTCATGGAGCTCATATGCAATTTGATCTAAAAAACATAGCTAAAGCATGCTCATCGATTCATATCATGAAGTCTTATAGGCAACTCATACTCAATGCACAACAACATGAGGAAAATAAATCATGTAATCCCATTTTGTTTCCATACAACAAGGTTTTATGAACATGCATTACATAAGGAAATCATGGTAACACATAAAAAACCATGACTCCCAAAACAAAAGACAAACCAAGAGAAACGCATTACCTCAAGCTCGAGTAGGATTAAAAGGCAAGAGATGAGGATATTGGGACATCATATTGACCTCAGTCTCCAAAGTAGCACCCTCAACTAACTGATTCCTCCACAATACATTCACGGAACCTATTTCTTTGTTTCTCAACCTGTTGACTTGTCAATCTAGAATCTCTACCAGAACTTCCTCGTAAGAAAGACTTTCATCAACTCCCAACCCTTCTAGGGGAAATATGGACGTTGGATATCCAACACAGTTCTTAAGAATAAAGACATGGAAAATGGGATGCATTGTTGCCAACTAATTCGGCAAGTCTAACTCATAAGCAACCTTACCAACGCTTCTCAAAATCTGATTTGGGCCTATATATTGAGGACTAAGCTTCCCCTTCTTACCAAACCTCATTACACCCTTCATGGGTGATATTTTCAAGTAAACCCAACTATTAACCTCAAACTCTAGATCTCTCCTTCTCACATTGGCATATGACTTTTGTCGACTTTAAGCCGTTTTCAAATTTTCCCTTATAAGCAAACTTTTTCCATGGCCTCTTGTACCAATTTGGGACCTATTAGTGCAACTTCACCCACCTCAAACCAGCCTATGGAAGATGTACACCTCCTACTATATAAGGCCTCAAATGAAGCCATATCGATTGTTGAGTGATTACTGTTATTGTAAGTAAACTCTATCAATGGCAAATGGTCATCCCAATTACCCTTAAAATTGATCACACAAGTCCTTAACATATCCTCCTATGTTTCGATAGTACGCTTCGCTTGCCCATAGGTTTGGGGATGAAGAGCCATACTAAGCTTAACCTTAGTGTCAAGCCCCTTTTGGAATGACTTCAAAAATTGGGAAGCAAATTGGGTACCATGATCGGAAATAATGGACAAAGGCACTCCGTGCAATTTTACCATCTCTCTCAAGTTCATCTTGGCATAGTCCTCCGCCGAATAAGAAACTTTGACGTGAAGGAAATGAGTCGATTTCATCATCTGATCTACTATCACCCAAATTGAATCATGTTATCACCAGGTGCGAGACAAACCAACTATAAAGTCCATGTTCAAGTCTTCCCACTTCCAAGTACTTCCAAGTAGGAATGCTAATGCCTTGGGATAAAACTCCCAGTTTCTGATTCTCAACTTTCACTTGTTAGCAATTTGGACAGTTAGCCACAAATCCCGCAATATACTTCTTCATCCCATTCCACCAATAGACCTCTTGTTAATAACGATACATCTTGGTGGGTCCTAGGTGAATGGAAAACCGCGAACTATGGGCTTCTGTCAAATTCTATTCCATCAAGCCATCCACATTTGGAATACATAATCGACCTCGGTATCTAAGTACACCATCTCCCCCTTGGGAGAAAGCCTTAACGGATTTCTTAAGCAACACCTCTTTGAATTCTACAAAAATAGTATCAAGAGCTTTCTTGGCTTTCACATCCGCCAGAAAAGACGACTCTTAACCATTATGAACCATAACACCACCCTTGGTGGAGTCCCCTAGTTGAACGCCTAATCAAGCCAATCTATGAACCTCTCGAACTAACTCTTTCTTTTCTTCTTTAATATGAGCCACACTACCCGTAGATAACCGACTAAGAGCATCTGCTACCATATTAGCTTTGCCGGGGTGATAAAGAACACTCATGTCATAATCTTTCAATAGGTCAGCCATCTTCTTTGGCGAAGATACAAATTTTTTTTGTTAAACACATATTGCAAACTCTTGTTATTGGTAAATACATCTACATATACTCCATACAAATAGTGTCTCCAAATCTTTAAGGAAAATACGACCGCCGCTAACTCAAGGTCGTGCGTAGGCTAATTCTTCTTATATATCTTAAGTTGCCTTGAGGTATAGGCAATAACTTTCCCATTTTGCATAAGCACACACACTAGCCAAATTCTAGAGGCATCACAATAAACCACAAAACCATCTGTCCCTTCCGCTAAGGTCAACACCGGAGCGTAAGTAAGTTTATCCTTCAAATCTTGGAAAATATTTTCACATGCTTCGGACCATATAGACTTAGCCTTTTTTTGAGTTAACGCCATCAAAAGAGAGGAAATTGAAGAGAATATGTCAATAAACTTTCTATAGTTACCGACCCCAAAATTTCGGAAGTACGTTGACTAAAAGAATATAATTGTAAGCTCAACTTAAGTCTAAACCACATTCCTCGTGGGATCGACCCCAACCTATATATTGGGTTCTTTACTTGATAATGATCGCTTACGCTTCTTTAGGGAGGTGTAATTTGAGTGTATCAGAAAGTTAATGAACTCAAACACCTTCATTTGCCTCCATTCAATGGGAAAGAACCTATTAAGAAAAGCGGCCTTAAACTTCTACCAATAAAGAGGACCCGCATCTTCCGGTCTCCCTTCCTTCCATTGGTTATACAATATTTGAACCACACCTTTTAGTTAATAAGCATCCAACTCCGCCTTTTCCACCTGCGTAACTCCCATGATCATCAAAACCTTATAGACATATTCAATAAACTCTTGGGGATCTTCCTCAACTTTAGAACCATGAAACTTCGGAGGATTCATCCTTGTGAAGTCCCTCACTCTTGAAGTCGCCATACCCATATTTGGGTTCATGGGAACCACTACCTCCCTAATGGATTGGGCCATCATGGCTTGAGCCAACACTTTAAGACCAAATGATTGATAGGAACTTGAGGAGCTTGGGGAGGAGCTTCTTCTTCTGCATTCTCCCTCACATTCCTTCTAGTATAAGATCTTTGTGAAGCCATGACCTGTAGAGCATCAGATAAGGATTAGGAGAGAGACCTTATAGAGTTAAACTCTAACGCACGACTTAAGAGTAATGAAAGATGTGGATTTTCCTAATCATCTTGTAGCCTCTAATTCATAAATGTGGCACGCTTCACACTCATGAACAAGACACTACTAAATATGGCTTATGAGACATCCTAGGACCATTCTAAACTTTGTGCTTTGATTACCAAGTTTGTCATGACCCAGGGGTACCCCCTAGATGTAACATGGCGTATAGAACCCCGAATGATTCCATACAAGCCACTTAGATCTTATAACATAAGAAATAGAACAATAAGAGTAAAAAAATAATCCAAGTCCAAAACATTTTATAGAAGCAAAGCGGATGTCTAAAACACTTGTCTCATCATAGCCATCTAATACAATAGAATGAAATTTGGCCTAGGCTATAAATGTTCAAAGGATAAAATACATGAAAGTAAGTGAAACAATAAACTCCGTCCTCAAATCATGAGGACTCGCCAAAGCTCAAAAATATCTCAAAGCAACCTCTAGCCACGAAACAGAGTACCCTGACTGCCAGACTCTACATTTGGGGAAATGTAGGCAAGAGTATGTGTTAGTACAAAACAATGTACCACGCATGATATCCAGACATAAAATATTTAAATCATCCAAAAAGGGACATTTCATTTCATGACATGCAATTGACCAAGCTAAAACATGATATAAAAGAGTTAGACACGTAAGTCATAAAATCATGGTCAATACAAACTAACTTAGTCTTTAAAACCTTTGAGATCATATGTGATACTTCTTGAAGTAACCTTAGTTCGTTATTAATTATGGAGAATTAACATTAACTGACATAGAGACCATGTGAGTTATAACATTATCCCCCGGTGTCTGGCACATCGAAAATGGTTTTCCTACTTTCCAAGGTAAGGACCATGAACTTCTAGCTGAAGTGGATTCACTAGCTATTCAACCTATGGGGGCACATAGTTAGGGATAAGGAGATTTCAACTAGAAACCCGACATCTATTAATGGGAGAGCTTCCATCTCATGAGAGTACTTCTAGAAATACAGTATGTACTAACGGGAGAGCTTTTATCCCATCATCAATATCCACTCGGTAATAAGGATAAATCCCATGGAATAGTTACTTGACTTCATTAATCATGGAAAGGTGCCCTTGGACAACCAAACCAAGCTAGTTCGTTAGGATACCTCTTACTCTTTGATTCAATTAGGTGAGAAAGCCTTTCAACCTAAGAATCCTTACTATGTGAGAAAACCTTTCACATTATGCTAGTATGTATTTATGAGAATATCGTTTCACAATACAACATCATCATTGGTACTTTACTCTCAAAGCTCCCTTAAAAACATTTGCATAGATTTCATAAAAACAATGTATACGTCCATAATTTACCTCTTGAGGTTCAAAACCCACTTTCAATCATCAATACTTAGAAAACATGGGTTAGATATGGATTTCATCATATATACATGTAAAGCTTGCAATACATGCTCAATTTCATAAAACTCTTTCTTATAGATCAAAATCTCACATCATATGATTCATAACTTGAAAACATGGGGATAACATGGGTTCATGGGGAAATCATCTTAAAATCATCATATTTCATCAATTCAAGCATAAGAGATCATAATTCAATCATTTAAATCAATAATGAAAAGAACCCATGATAATTGAAGAAAACCGTAACTCAATTAGGGAATTCTACTTTTAGAAATATACGAATTTGGGATCTCCATGGATCAAAGGAATTCATGGATGAAAAATATACCTAGAATCCAAAAGCTAGCCTTCAATGGACAAATTTAGACCTTGACTTGAAACCCTAGGTTGAATTCTTCTTCTTCTTCAAGTTTCTAGAGAGAGAAATAATGGAATTCATGGATGAAAAATATCATACCTTATATAAGGTTCTTAGTGAATGGTAAAACAATGTAGTATAAGAATTAATTAATTAGAAAAATACCAAACTCCCCCTAACAATAACTGCCAGGTGACCACCGACGGACCCAATCAACAAATCGTGGTCTGACCCACTCCCCATCACTGTGGACCATGGTTTGTCATTAGAAACAACAATTTTGGCCAGTGAACCACGAACCCAGACCGTAGGTCTTGCCGTGGTCCTGAGCCTCAACACCATCCTTAGGCAGGGCCATCCACGGACTACACCTATGGTCCATGGTCCTATCCACGGGCCGTGGCTGGCCCTCGTGGCTGGCACCTGCAATTGGTAGGTATTTTTGCTATTCTATTTTTTGGTTTAGTCTACAATGTCTACACTGTGTGGGACAAACTTGATTCGTGAGGCTTTGGAGCAGGTGAGGGTGATTCAAGAAATACTTCGGACAACTAAGAGTAGGCACATGAGTTTTGCTGATCGTAGGCGGCGGCCTTTCATATTTTCAGTTGGTGATAGAGTCTTTATTTATGTGTCACCTAAAAAAGGCGTAATGGTTTTTAGGTGGCGGGCAAAGCTTAGCCTATGTATATTGGGCCTTTTAAGAACTTGCCGATAGTTGGAGAGGTTGCATATGAGTTAGCTTTGTCTTCTCAGCTATTCACCTAGTTTTTGATGTTTCGATGTTGTGCTTGTATGTTACTAACGAGTCTCATATTCTTTAGTATGATGAAGTAGAGTTTGATGATGGTTTGACCTTCATAGAGGAGACATTTTCCAATTTTTGCTAGAGATGTACGACAGTTGTATTCAAGAGTCATTCCTCTAGTTAAGGTCCATTAGAGGTATCATCCAGTTAAGGTTGCTACATGGGAGACTGAGCTTGATATGATGGAGCGGTTCCTGGTTTGTTTCAGCCTTCGAGTACTTCTTGACACTTACTATTACGGACCCAAGTCCTTTTTAGTAGTGGACATTGTAATTACCTCCTGGTCATTTCCATTTCTATGCCTCCTATTTTTTGTTTAGAGCTTTCCTATAGAGATCCCAAGTCATTTATGACATGCTCGGACTAACAGTTTGGTCACCCAGTCATTTGTTTAGTTGTTACGCGAGTTCTAGAGTTTTGGAGCATTTGAACCTTGAATAGTCAGTTTTGATAAAAAGTTTAAGAAAATTACCTCAGGCTCTACATTTGATGATTCCATCAGCTCTGAAAGGTCATTTTAGGCTAGTAGCATAGTCAACATGAATCCCAATCCTTTTAGTTTGAGTCTGTGCAAATCGGTGCAATTACGTGTTTTAACTTTCATGCTAAGACCTAATTTTGATTTAGTCAACATTCTCAGTAAAAAGTTCAGCTAAGAATTTCATTAGAGTGGTTATCTCTAAAATGTTGAGTTTTATGTACAACGACCCTTCGTTTAGATCCCGAGGCTTTTGAGCCCTTCTCGAGCCCCTTATGGATTATGGCATAAAAAAAGTTTAGGGGTGGGACCCACTTTGT
This sequence comes from Solanum gracilifrons, assembly GCA_029582605.1. NCBI lineage: Eukaryota > Viridiplantae > Streptophyta > Magnoliopsida > Solanales > Solanaceae > Solanum > Solanum gracilifrons. The sequence goes on along the minus strand of JAJOOH010010428.1, from coordinate 101 downwards.
CGAGATGACCTTGTATGTGAATTTTAACTGCTATGTTGAGTCTACATTAACAAAATTAGTAGGGGTTGTATATATATTAGTTACGCGCATGGGGTTTTGAT